>VXAC01008238.1:288086-445261 GCA_013399225.1 Rhipidura dahli | reverse complement strand
CCCCTCACAGAGCCCCTGTCCCCTCACAGAGCCCTTCATCCGCTCACAGGGCCCTTCATCCCCTCACAGAGCCCCTGTCCCCTCACAGAGCCCCCATCCCCTCACAGGCCCCCGCCGTCCCCTCACAGGGCCGCCGTCCCCTCACAGAGCACCCTGCTGCCAGTGCCCAGCACCTGCTCCAGGTACTTTTGGTAACTACCTAGCCTTAATTTATTTTTGCTTGGAATGTTTTCTAATTATTTTACCTCAGGCTGTGAAAGAACCTCAGTTTATCAGGGTTGAGTGGGGTTCTAAGCTAAGATTTCAAGATTCCAGAACCTGGATGCTTTCACAGTTGAAAAGGAATTTGTCTGACCTTACTAATAACATGCTTTGCATTACAGTGTTCTGTTGTATTTTTAAAACATGTTAAAAAAAAGCTTAGTTGTGGGTGAGTGCAGGCTAAAGCTGGGGATGACCTTGCTGGGCAGCACTGAGGGGGAGTGTGAGCCTGAGGGGTTTCTTGTTAACTTAAGGATTAGTTGTGGAAGAACATTTTATTGGTTCATATTTCCTGGATTTGCCACATTTGAGAAGTGAGGGAATGTTTGTGAAATATGCCAAGAATAAAAAGCTAGGAGATTCTGTGACGGTAGTGCTGGGAAAGGGATATTCCTATTGCCACCTCAAGAACCCAGATGGACTAAAAAGTGAATGGAATATAACAGAGTTTAAGGTTAAAAAGTACATATTAATGGATTTAGTAATGCTACACACCAGCTGAAAAACCTGAGGGACATTAAATATACCAGCATATTCTTTAATCAGAGCCACCAATATTAAGCAAATCAAAGAGCAAAAAAAACCATGAATGTTGTTCTTTCTGGTAGCACTTGGAATTGTTTAATGCTACTCTGTGCAGGGTTAGTGAGATGTCATCCTCAACAATACATGTAGTTTCGTTTGCTTATGAACAAGAGGAGATCTTTCATTTTACAAAGAACTCAGCATGATTTGCATGTAAAGAGTTCTGGACTCTCCCGAGGGCTCAGAATATTGGCTAGTGTGGATGAAGTATCAAAGAAAGTGACAAATTCTAGTTCAGAAGGTCCCAGCCAGGCTTCATCAGGAAGAGTGCTGGCTAAGAGTGAGGAAACCTGAAGCACTTTTTGGTCTAGGGGTTACTAACCTCACACATTTACAGATTTGGGAAGACACAGTCCAGTTCCAGACAGAAAGCCAAGGTTTCCTTTGTAGCTCTTAAATTAATTATTTGAAGGATTATTATACTCTCCCATTCCTGTGCTTAATTTTCACTTCTTTTTTGTAATGTTTTCTAATCTTTCTGCCTACTCTCTTTAAAGAAACAATCCTAAAGGCAATTTGAGATGTTAATATATATTGCTTAGGACCATATCATATATTGCCTCCCAAATTCTTCTTTGTTGAGGGAACATGAAAGGAGAATCTTTAACCTTTCTAGATTCATAGAGGTGGCTTCAGAACACAATGAAGACAGGATTTCACTCATTGGTGTTTGGAGAAAACATCTGGTGTGTTTGACCTGTGTGATGGACAGCTGTGAGTCTTCTCTCAGTGACATGACTCATATTTGCTCTTTAGATTTTTGAAGATCAACCATGAGAACTGATTCATCCATGATTCATGAGCCTGTGCATTTAGCCATTTTTCTTCATGAATGCTTTTTTCACAAGGCTGAATCTGGTGATAGCAATTACTGAATTTATCTCTGCCAAAATGTCGAGCCCCTCAGCAACAGCGATAAAAGCTTACAGAGGTGTTTTGGTTTCTGTTTTTACAAAACCTGATACATAAACACAGGTTTTTGCTGTGGTGTGTTTTTAAAGGAGCATGGTATATAAACTCTATAGCTAGGGCTTTGTGGAATAATATAAGAAAGGTAAATTTGTTTTAGTTTGTTTACAGAGATGTGAAATTTACTGTGTTAGTGGAAACATATTTTTCAGAAGCATGACGTGGTAAAGGGCTGTCCAGTAATCTGATAATTCTTAAGTAGCATGGATAGTTTCAAGCATTAGTAATTATAAGTCTGGAATAATATCTGGAGTTTTTAGAAGGGATCCTGCAGTTACTGCTGCTTTTCTAGGATGCTTTAGTCACCACAGAAACCAGAAGGCAAAGCAGAGTAAACCAGAGCCCTGAAAAGGGGGTTATCACTTGTCTCCTTTGCTCTGCTCACCCCAGTCTTGTAGGTCCCCCCATCTCTGTCAAATTCTCTCATGTCCCTGTCATGTCAAAGGAGTCTTAAGAGAGAAAAGGTTTAGCTTTAGGCACTGCCACCTCCCCTTAGATGAGGTAGGTTTCCTTAGGCCCAGATTATCTTCCCTTAGAACAGCTTCAGGAAAGATGAATTATGACTAAGCCAAAGTTTCCCCCTCAGGTGCCTAGTCACACACACACGGAATGAGGATAGGATAATTCCGGTCTATTAAGATGTGGATAACTGCCTCCAGATAAATTACTTCTTAGCAGTTCTGCGAGATGTGTAGGGAATGAGGGAGATGGATGCTGGCCAGCTGCTTCTCTCAGTGAGTGTTACAAACTGACAGAACTGCAGGTAGTTAGGAGATGCTGTACTGCTGCTCTGAGCTCAGAAATAAGAGGGAAAGGGGCATGTGTGTGTAGCCAGAGCAACGGCGAGGCTGGGACAGAAGCAAGAGGCACTACCTCCCAAACTGAAAGGGCTCACGGCCACACTGGAAGGTCCTTTTTGTGCAGGAGTTGCATGATTCAAACAGAATTCCTTGCTGCCTCAAATGATGTTTATTTTAATGTGAAACCGGGGAAGGACTGGAGGTTGTCCTTGATCCTGTCTCCCTACTCCAAATAATGTGAGGATTTAAGGGAACCCAGTTTCTGATGTTTTCCCCTTGCTCCTTATATACATTCTTTGCTGCAAAGAAGTTTCCTTTCTTCCTCATATGTTGTTAAGGTGAGATCTTGTTTAGTTTGAAACATTTATATTTGAGCTGCTTGACTTGATCACCTTACCATCAATGGAGAGAAAACAAAATTTATAAGACTTAAACTGACCGGTTTTGGACACTGACCTTAGTGTGAGGTATCTTGTACATTAAGATTTTCTGTTCTGCATTGCATATGTCTCAAATTTAGATTAGATGAATCTCACCCTTAGTACTCATTTATTGAGCTTTTCTGCAAAAGAGAAACAGCCAAAGAGGCTTCCAGCAAATCAGAGAAGTTTTACCAGAAGAATATTAAGAGAATCAGGTTTAGGACAACAGTCTATGTAAGGCAAAGAACAGAAGGTGGGTATTAACTTAACTGTTCTTTCCATAATAAGTGTCTGGAAATATTTGAAATTTCCAGAACTAAACAGAAAAATTTATCTGGAGGTTTTGCTAGACTGCACTGAGGCTGTATAGGGAAGTCAAATTCTCTGTGGAGTAGATGCATGTGAAATACTAGAGTTTAATTTATTTCTATAGCTCTGGTGTTTCAAGGGAAGGACTTGAGCTGTTTGCCTAGAAGGATTGCTGAATCTGTTTTTAATAGAGAGAAATTTTTATCCTGATGATCCTAGGGGTGCAGGTTTATAAGCTATCAAAGCACAGTGTTTCCCCAGGAATGGGGGTATTGTTTAGACACACCATGCCTGAAACTTTTCCAGTAGGGATCTGAGCAGGCCAGAGTGAAAAGCTTTGGGGGTTTTTTTAGAGAGAGCAATGGAGAATGGTTTTAATTACTCTCCAGCAACAGAAGGCAGCAGATATTTTTATGGGGTTCTTTACTTCTGTATTCAAAATCTATTAAAATTGCCTTTGTGAGGCAATGTGCATTTTTGTCAAATTGACTTACAGTGTGATGAGGTCTTTGAGTAAAGGCTGGATACATCCATCTGCATAAACATGTTTTCAGCTGTATTTACTGCATTGCTTTTCTCTGGTGTGGCCCTATTTTATCAATCAATTTTGAACTCTCTGTGGGGTATCTTTTATTTGATATTAGGCTTTTTACATTTTTGGGTGTTTTTCCAATTCGTAGCTTGATTCTAAGTTTTTTCACATTTCACATTTTATTAAGTGAAAAAGCTACTTTTTAATTGTTTCACAACAAAGCTTTTCAATATTTTGTAGAGGTGCTGCATTATGAGCGTGTCATTTGTGAACTCAAAAGCACTTGAATAGTTGTTTTTCATCTAGGGTGCCTGATATTCTGGGGTGTGTAGAGTACTTAGAGATAATCCACTGAAGTTATTTTCATAAAAAGAGTGTCATATATGTTCTTCTGCATTCTGGCTTTTGTAAAGGGTTCTGTGGACCCCTTAGCGTTTTTGTGCTTGCAAATTGTAAAAGATTGGGAAACAATGTCTTACTATTAGAAATGCATCATAGTTCTGCAGAATTGAGTGAGAGCAGACCTAGACAATACAGTAATTTCAGTAAAGAGGAGTGCGAGAACATTCCCAATTCTGATACAATGATATCTTTCTGCATTATTAAATAGCTTTCTTGGTGATACAACAAATTTGTGAAGTATTCGTGATCTATAGAGCAAAATACAGAATAACCCCCAGACAATGTGGAAGATTTGTGTAGATCTCAGCTTGCTGGAGCTTCTCAGTTTCTCTAGAGCAGATCACTAATGGTGCCTTTTATGTTTGAGGCTCTATAAAATATGGAATAGGTCTGGTTTTCATCTTCCCTTTGCACAGGTTGTACAGCAACTGAAATCCTTTCACTTCAAGGAAATTATTTTGGATTTAAAGAACTCTATGATTACAACTACACTTGACCCATCCTTGAGTAATCTAGGGCATTATTAGTTGTAAATGAAAATTTATAGAGATCTGTGGTCTTGCACAGTAAAAATAAAGCCCATCAGTAACAGGTATGGTTTTCCATGTGAGTTGCTCTTGGGCAAGATCTAATGCTTCAAAAGATCAATTACAATCTGAGTTTCTTCAAGCAGCCGTGTCTTTCTGGAAGGTAGAGAAGTACCTGTGCCTCTGGCTGGGAGGGGTGGTGAAAATTGGGGGAATTTTTTTTTTCTCTTATTATGGTCTTAAATCTGAAACAGCAGCAAATGAGAAATTATTATTTGGGCTTCTCTGCTAACAGGAGTTGAGCAGTGTCAAGGGTTTTCCATTGTACAAATGAAAATATTTTTCTAACTCCAAAAATTCTAAATGTCTTCAGATCAAGGGGAGTTTTTGGGTTTGGGCCTCACAATCAGCATGAATCCTCTTTATTAATAACTGCACAAGCCACTTTTCTTGGGGTGTGACTGAGCATGGTGTAAGCTGTATGGAACCTTGTGTAACTGTGCTAATGATGAGCCAGCTGGATTGGACTCCACATTGCTCTTGGGGCTTTGAGAGCAGCTCAGAAGCAGCTACAGAGAGTGAAAGGAAGTTCTTAGTAGTGCATACATTGTGGGATTGATGAATTGAGCATGTGCTGGCTAATATAGCCAGTTTTGAAGTGTAACGTGGTCTCAAATGAAGCTGTTAATTTAAAGAACTTCCAGTCAATAAAATGATGTTGCAGCTGATGAAAAGGTAAGGCCTTTTGCCAGGGCTAAAAATGTTTGATTCCTTGGTTTGTAGAATAAATGGGTGAAGCCTTTTAATGCCGACTTTTTTTGCTGTTTATTTGTTTTCTGGCTCAGGACTAAGTATTTAATCAGTCAGTTGCAGATTACTTGTTGATTTCAAATCATTTGAATTTATCTAGTGTTTTTCCCTCCTCCAGGGATTCTACAAACGAAACTACTGCACATTCAGATGCTGGCAGTGAGCTTGAAGAAGCAGAAGTCAAAGGAAAAAGAAAAAGGGGCCGTCCTGGCAGGCCTCCAGTATGTGTAATTTATTTTTGTTTTGTTATGCGTCTATTTAAAATTGACTGCAGACTCTTTTTCATCTGATCATCTTGTGGTCACATAAATAGGCTTTTAATGAGTCCTATGTCAGACTTTATGAAGACTTGTAATATGAAATATTTATCAGATTGATGTGCAAACAATGTTCGGAGTGTTTAAAAAAGGACATAAAAATGATCTCATAATAGCTATTAATTTTTTTTTGCTAACTGCTTTCATGAACAATACAGTTCTGGTATTATTGTCATTACAACATTCTTCCAGATATGAGAATAACTTCAGTAAGTACAACCACTTTCTTCTTGAAAGTTGACTTTACGTGACAAATGACATTTGAGCCATCCTTTATTACTGATACTCTCTTAATGTGAATGGAAGAATTTACTAGATGCCTGTCGAAAATCTGTTAACACATTTAAAAAAGCATGTGATTGACATACACTGCATTCTAGTTACAGACCGGGAGCTGCAGCCTGTCCTCTGGCATAGTGCAGCAGGTGATACTGTTGTCCTTGTCTCTGCTGGCCTCAGTAGGAACATACAGAAACAGTTCTCTATTACACAGGGCATTAAAGAGGCTTTCTCTTTTATTTTCACTTATTTTATAAAATAGCCAATTTATTGGAAAATAAAGGGAAGGTTCTGTGTGTCATGTTGTCCTTCATCTTGGCTCATGAAGATAATCAGTTTAGTTCTCTTGGCTGTGTCACTTGAAGTACACAGTGTGGAGTAAGACTTGGTGGGAATCTCTCTGTGTTTGTTATTAATGAGTTTGATTCACCTCTTAGTGTTGCTGTGCGAATAAACTTGCAATATGAATATGCGATATATTTATGTATCTTCATCTATCTATCTATCTATCTATCTATCTATCTATCTATCTATCTATATAGCATTAGTAGATTGAGATGATTTTTTTTAACCCTGAGGCCATTGATCCTAAGGCTTACGTCCTTAACCATGGGCTGGTGAGGCTGGTAAGAATGGACAGAACCATGTGTTCCTCTCAGGCATTCTGGCCAAGCTAAAGCAAATTCTTCTTTAGTGTTGGTTTTGAATTTGCATCACAGTCTCTGGACTTACTCAGGGTGCCACCATTTTAAATCCTGGTCTTTTCTGGGCACATTATCTTCCTTTCTGAAAGTTTTTGAATACTTTTATATGATGCATATGTTTTTCATTAGATAAATGGATTTTGCTCATGATCATGGAGCCTCTTCAGAGCAAGCCTCGAAAAAGTGTTTAAAGAGAACAGCTTATCTGTTTACATAGCTTGTAAGCAAAGGATAAAATGAAAAATTATCTTTCAAATATTTCATTAGTAGATCTATGGTGTTTTGTAGCTCTAACAAAAAAAAGCAGGCTGGTGCAACCTGATTGCTATCCCAGAATGTTGTCACAGTATAGGAATTCAAGTTATAGCAGCACTAGGGGTGCTTTGTACTCAGCACACACTCACTGGAAGGGAAAAGTGAATGTTACAAAAAGCATTTCTCATCCCTCTGCTTCAGATTGTTAGTAGCTCCTGTGGGAGCATTTGCTGAAGCACTCTGCTGGTTCTGCTGTCATGTTTCCACGGGAGGAATTGCTCATTTTGCTTAGAACAACTCCAGGCTCACTAGGTGTGTGTGATTGTCAAGTGATGAACATGCAGAGGAAGCCATTGCTTCATTCACAAAGTGATGGGCTGTGTGAGCTGACTGCTGCTGCTCAGGAGCAAGACCTTAGGGTTAACCAGGGGTGATTCTGTGGGAGCTTCATCTTAATGCTTAAGAGGAGTTAAAAAACCCCAAATCCAGTCTTAGATCTTAGAGGAAGAAAATAGAGAATGAAACAAATACAATGTCCTTATAAAACTGTAGTTTGTCAAAATTTGGAAGAATTTGCTCAGTTCTACTTTCTCTTTCCCTTTTGACCTCCATCCCAAAATCTCAAGAAAGTATATATTAGGACTGGAAGAGTTTCAGAGAGGAAAAACAATATGGTCATTTATGGAATGGGGCTCAGGAGGTCTCATTGAAACCTCCCAGTCAGAGTGGGGTCAATGTTGGGATCTGACCACATTGCTCATGGCTTTTCCAGTTTGGTTTTGAAAACCACTAAGACTGGAGACTTGAACAGCCTCTCTCAAGTGCCTGTTCCATTTTACTTCATAATAAATTTCTCCCTTGGTTCTTCTACCAAAAAAAAAAAAAAAAGCCCCAAAAGCAAAAAGCCACTCAATGTCTAATATCCTAGAGGAGAAATGCAAACACCTTGGAAAGGCTAATCTAGGCAATTGAATTTACAGCATTATTTGATGTTAAAACCCAGGGACTTGGTAATTGTATTGCTTTAGCAAACCATGTTGCTAACCCAGCCACTTCCCTCAGGCAAATTGCCTGGTTCTTACAGGAGGTAAACTTCTGACATTTCCCCCCCCACCCCCAACTCTTCATTACTGCGGTTTTTGTTTCCTTCACAGGTACCACCTACCTTTATTGTCAGATGTGAAACAGATTAAAAGATTTAGTTAAATTTAGAGATGTTTTTCTCAACTGAGATTTAGCTTAGATGATTTTCATTTCTGCTATAGACCTCAAGAATGGTAGCCCAAAGGCTTTTCTTGGTTTTGTGGCTGGGATTTTTTTCAAACTAAAATATTATGGTCTAATAACATTTGATCTCTTCCTACAAATGCTGATCTGCTGATGTCCTTAGGCCATCACAGGTACAGTGGCACATCTGCCATAAAGATACTGACCTCTTTTGGAAAAGGACTTTACTTTCTGCTGCATGGTCCTATTACAGAGCTGCATAGAGTATACTCCATATGTATGTATTTTAAACAGTTTTCTGCTGAGTGTCACAGAATGGACTTGACTTTTTATCAGAAGGATACACTACTAGAAGAGGATTTTCCAGATTGTTTTCCAAATAAAGACAGTCTCTGCAGATTTGAGACCTTTTTAAGAAGATGGTGCTCATTTGAAAAACTGCCTTTTGTAGCAAGTACCTCTTCAGTTCATAGAGAACCATAATGTTTTGGGGGTACCTTCACTTCCTAAAAAACTTGGAACTAGTTGATCGCTAAGATTTCCTTTCAATCTAAGTGATTCCATTCTAAAACACTGCTTTTCAAGTAGCCCCTTCACTAATGAGTACATGACTGAGTAGGCTAGAAAGTCAATTTGCAAAGAGATTAAGTACATTGGTCTTGCAGTATAGCTCTCAGAATCTAACCTAGTTGTCCTGAATTCCCTGGGCCTTGCAGTGAGTTTAGCAGGGGCTGTGCCATGTCCTGCTCTAGTGGCTGGGGCTGGCCACTGGCCTTGTACCCTTCTAAACACTGAGTCTTGTAAAGCAGATGGAGTGACTGGTCAAGAGCTGAGGCTGTCCAGCCAGTGGGAGATTGTGGTGCATGGGTACATGGGTGCATGGGTGTTTGGGATACCGTGTGTGAGGATACCATCTGAGTATGTATTTAATGAATCTGGGGTATCTCGTTAAGGAGTGACTTCTAACAGTCCTCTCCTTGAAGTTCCTGAGTAACATTTTCCTGTAAAATGCCCTCTGTGTCTGTTGCATTATTGAAATACATGGGTATGGATGTGCTCTCCTGTTCTCCACAGGGGATTTGAAAGCCCAAGGGCTTATGATGCAATGTAGCATTCACATCAGTGAGCTCAGGCTCAGATCACTTATTTATCCATCCTTTTTTGTCTCCTCTTTTGGATCAACACTCTTTTCAGCATTGTTGGCATGCTTTTTTTTAAACTACCTGGCCTCACCTTCCCAGGAGCTCAGAATAGCTTGGCTTAAACCTCAGCTGCTGGAGGTTGAGGCAGTGAGAGAGATCCCTGGATGTATTTCAGATTCAAAGTAGGAGTAGACAGATTTAATCCATAATTCAGAGGACAGGGAGAAACATGAGTTTGTCTGTTCCAGAGGTGGCAATTCGGAGATGTCTGCTGGTTTCTCTCTCATCCCCTACTCAGAGCGTGTCTTTCTCCACTAAAAGCAAGAGGAAACAAGGCACTTCTTATGCTTTTGTCCCCAGCAAAGCCTGTACAATTTTGCTTTCAGGTCCTTTTGTAGTTTCTGGTATAGAGGAGACAGACCACAATGCCTTATCTTTGCATTCATATTGGGAAATTTTAACGGTTAGCAGATTCCTGGCCTTATTTAGTCTTGCAGTATAGATGTTAGATACAGCAGGGGATTGAGTTTTGCTTCTAGTTCCAAGTCATACGTGTCCTGATTAATAACAGAGAGGAATCCTCTTAGAAGAATTTCTTTTCATAGCAGTGGAGGTTTGTGGTTGGTCTGATTTACATCAGTGTCCTGTTTCAGCTTGCCTGCCTGGTGGTTTAGGTCTGTCCCTTACAACTGAAGGAAGTCTGTAGTTCAGTAGAAATGCAGTTCATCTATAGCATTTTTGTGAAGACTTTTCTATCCTGTGACCTGTACATTAGAAGTTTTCCTTTTAAGCTTTTGATGGTATGGTTCTTGTATTTTTGGCAATCTAAAATATTCTTCATTTTTCTGTGGAAATAGTCTTTTTTTGGTAGTAATTGCCTCAGCTAGAAGAATTGAAATGATTCAAGCATTTATATTATACTCTCTTGATTCTTTAGGATAACTTTTAGCGCTCTTGATAGATTTTTAAATAAGGGTGAAAAATAGCACCACCACTCCCCAACACTGCCTCTGTTTTGTGTCCTAAACTGTGAGTGCTGCAGCTGAAGCAGCTCTGGGTGCACTGGGTGTTAGGGGACCTGCACCTGTCTTTATTTGCAGGGCGAGGCTCTTCACAGGGACCACCTTGTTTGTTTCTATGACCAATACAGTCCAAAGGACTGTTGGAATCCAACAACCTTCTCTCTAGATAAACATGATGATGGTATGAAATGTGTCATAGTGTTTTTTTAATCAGGAATAATTCAGAAAGATATCAGGCATTACCAGTCTTCTGCTTAACACAAACTTAGAACACAAGGCCTGTTGAGGGGCTGTTGCCTTGGAGAGGCAAGTTCTTCAGACTTACTCAAGTAGAGGTTAAAAAGCTTCTTCCACCTTCCCTGGGAAATGGGGTATTTATTCCTCTGAATGACTCCACGGTGTGAATGCGCATGCAGGTCATTGTTTTCAGGTGGTGTGTTAGGCAGAGTTACTGACTCTAGGGCTTTCACTGCCTTTATTTCTTTGTGAACTGCATCACGTCAACCTGGGGAATGTTAATGGAAAATGTGGAGCCACTTTCACTTTTTTTTCATAGTGTGTGAATTAATTTTCACTCTATTACTTCATTTTACAAATGTGGGTCTTTTTATTTTCTTCACAATAATTTTGAAGACATGAAAGGAAAAGTATTGTGTAGCTCATTTGTTACAAAATCCTGAACTGTCACAATTTTAGTTTAACTGCAGTCAAGGTGAGTATTTTGTTTCTTGTTTGCATTTGTTTAAGCTTTAAAGCAACAGGTAAGGTATGTGACCATCAATATGGCCATTTTTTGTTGTTGCTTCTGTGGCATATTCTGGAACTTCTGAATTTCCTAGTGCTGGTATATATAAACACTCAGCTTTTGTTGTCACAGATTTGAAAAATCATGAGTAATTTCTGTTTTCATTTGGCACCTCACTCTGTTTTGATACCACAGCAGCCCAACTGTCTTGGGTTTTGGAGTGAAATCACAAATACAACTGCTGCAGCGTCTCATGTCCGAGCAGCACCTTTCTTGGTGTGTGATTAAAAAGCTTCAAGCATTCTTACCTTGTCATGCTTCTTTATCCCTCCCTTTGGCAGTCCTAATTCACCCACTTCAGAGTGAACTTTCTGGCTGAAAGCTGTACAGTGGTGTGCAATAATCACAGTTGTTGCTCCTGTTAGGACTCAATTTCTGTTTTTCTTGTGTCTTGATGAGCATTTGGTGGATCTGCAGGAGCAGACCTCCTACAAATTCACTCTGATCTTATGAAACATCTCATTTTACAACTGTCAGTGGTAGTCTGACAGGTTTACTGGGGCCACACTCATCCTTGAGCAGGGCTGTTTCTGTGTGGAAGCTCTTCATGGCATAAGAGAACGGGGTATTTTGTGTTTTGCAGAAAGATCACCCTTTCCTGTGAGTGCATGTGTCTCTTTTCTGAGTTGCACAGTTACCTGTGCCTGGCATCCTCAATGCCAAACGTAATTTTTAGATTTGTGGCTTTTACAACTCCACTTCCAAGAGCACCCAGGCTTTGGAGATACGGCTCAGACACTCTGTATCATGAATGAATCTTCTCTGTGTTTCTATGGACGTCCCAGTCCTTTCTTTTCCTTCACTTGCTCTGGTGGTGGTGAAGGATGTCTCCATCCTGGGCCAGAATCATAGAATACCAGGTTGGAAGGGACCCCACAGATCGTTTGGTTCAACCTTGTCTGGAAAAAGCACAATCTAGAAAAGCACCCTGTCCAGCTGAATCTGAAGTGTCCAATGTTGAGGAACCTCCAGATTCCCTGGGGAGATTATTCCAGTGGCTGATTGGTCTCTTTGAAGTAGGATTTCCTACTGAACTTTGTGCTCAGAGGTAGGAATCTGTATAAATCTCAAACTTGTCAACATGGCCTTCAGAGTTTCTTGCTGTAGATTCAGAGACATTGTGTGCAAATAATGTTTGCAACTGCATTGTAATGTTAATGACTAAGGGAATGCCCTGTGCCTTGTGCTTGCAAAACCTCAGTGCACCAGGCAGTTGCTGGAGCACCTATATGTGCCTTGCTTTCATATTCACACTCGGGAGAGAGATTGAGCTTGGGCTTCCTGCCAGGGATGCCTGCTGGGTGGAAGTGCTGAGGGGTGGATGCCCTTTTGCCTTTTCACCTGAAGGCGATGTTAGTCTTCACCTAGCTCAGAAAGTTCACATTTTGGGTTTTCTTCAGTTTCAAGTGGAGCATCTTGTCTACTTGTTTTGTCTCTAGAGGCAGGATTCAATACAGATCCTGCATCTGGATTTTGCTACCCCCAGCTTGGATACAGAATGACTTTTGTTAAATGCAAGACTTGTTTTCTGTACTCTGAGAGATGTCCTCATTGTCAAAAGAAAATATACATCACAGAGAAATTTTATTTAAGTAGACTCAGTAATATATCTGGTGTTAATTCAGGGCCAGGATATTGAAAAGAAGAATCTGGCTTTGTCCAGTAATTTGTCAGAAGTACATCTGTCAGTTATTTCTGTACCTCTTCTGAGGGCTCAGTGATGATCTCACCCTTCCAATTCAAACTAGGACCCTCGGTCAAAGCACCTCCCTTTTCCCAGGATACCTGACAAAGGGAATTTAAACTGGTCATTTATATGCCTAGTGAGTACACATTTTGAGCCTGTGTCTGTGGTACTCATACTCAGGTACTCAGACGGGTGGCTTTTCTCATTGCTTTCATTAGCAAGGTAGCTTTGGATATGTGCATTTCACATCCATCTCTTCCTTTCCCTTCATCCTTGCAGTGTTTCCTTTTCAATTACATGTTGAGAAAAACTGAGTGTAGAGGGGGCTTGCATTAGCTTCTGTGGAGGGCATCAGTTTGCATTCAAGCTTTCGTTTAGCAGTCCTTGTAGCAAAGTGCTTACTGTCTCCCAGATGGAATAAGTGCATGGATTATATATCTCAAAAGAGTCAATTTACTTCTAATTCTTCCTCATTTTAATAAAGAGTGATCACATGTCTATTTTGACCTCAGTAGAACTTAAACATTTCATATGTTGATAATATTCCTGCTGTTACAGGCAGCTTTGCACATATTTAAAAATTCACTGAGGGAGATGATCTTTTGATCCAAAAGAGCAAATGTTATCCAAAAAACTTCACAGAGATTGTACCATTATTTTAAGCTTTCCAGCTTGCATTTCTATGCAAGTCCTTAATTGAATTGCAGGAGGCAGTTGCACTCTACCTTGCCCTTTGCTTTGGCCCTCTGGCCCCACCCCTTATAAGGCAGTGATCCCTTCTAAAGCACAGAGAAAGCTGGGCTGTAGGGCTGTCTTCTACCAGCTCTCTGCCAGAAATTAGATCCCTTACCTCTGCAGTAAAATTTTCAATGTGTCTGCACTGGAATATGCAACTGAAAATGTTGACTTTTTAAAAGTTCTTTACTAAAAGCTTTAATAGAAACTCAGCTGACAGTATACTTGAGTAAATGGTGTCATGAGGACATTGTCCTAAATATAATCTTTGAGTTGCTTGTGTGTTGTTTTCTGTAACATAATTCCTCAAAATAGCTTCATTGTTCTGTGGAAAACAGCAGATTTTGATTTTGTCTGCCTCACAATAGGGAAAAAGAGTAGAATATGGAAGTAAGAAATCTGATGTTATTTTCCCCAGAACTCTCTTTGTTTCTGTTTCACAAGTGACCTAAATTCAGAGCAAACTGTTCAGTAGGTGAGTCTTTACAGGTGGTGTCTATACCACCTGATTAAAACCTTGAAGAACCTAGAGAAAATTTACATTAAATGATTTAGACTCAAAGGGAAAAAGTTTTAACCCATAAAACTTTGAAGCAAGAGGCTGTTATGGTGATTTACTAAATCTGGCTGTACAAATTTGGTGATTTGTGTTGAAGAGCTGACTGTGTACACAATTTCTTATAAAAGTTGTATGAAAATGAAAATACAGAAAATTAATGTTAATATGGCAAATCTATTTTTAATAATATACTGTTTTAGATCATTAGTTAAGATCACCATTTATTCTCAATGTCTCTGTTGTGTAAGACTCACATGGGGACTGACACGAACCGGTACTTCAGTGATGGGAGTTCACCACTGCTTACCTTGGCATGGCAGTGGCTTTTAAATAGTCCCTCAACAACTACTGATAAATAAAATTATATGTACCTGACTGGATATAGTCCTGAGCAACCTGGTTGATTTTCATAGCTGACCCTGCTTTGAGCAGGAGGTCAGGCTGGAGATGCCTTTCGGCCTGGCTCATCCCATGGTCTTTGTGTGTGTAAATGTGTGTGAGGGTGTAACATGTAATGTTTATGGATCATTTGTAAAGAAATGCTGGGTGATTTCAGATGTAGCTATAATAAACTTTCACTCTGCTGGTTTTCTTTGCCCAGTCTGCCACTAAGAAACCCCGGAAGTCTCCAGCGGACAAGGGGCGTTCTGACGCTGGAGCTCGAGGAGCAAGTCGTGGGAGAGCCAATGGCCACCCGCAGCAGAACGGAGAAGGGGACCCTGTCACTTTGTTTGAGGTGGTTAAGCTGGGAAAGAGTGCTATGCAGGTAAAATGTCTACTTGTGTTCCCCCTCACAATTCTGTGTATCCTGGCTGGAGTCCAGTCTAAGCTGTGCTTTTGTAAACAGTGGTGTTTTCTCATGACTGCATTGGTCCAACAGACTGTGTCTGATAAAGAACAGGACTGAGTGGGCTCTGATTGAGGGTTGTCATGTATCCTTCTGAAGAACAGCAGACCTGGCAAAAAGTCATGTGTTTCAAATTCTCCATTATTTTGTTCAATAGTCCTAAGTTAAAAATATATGTTGGTAAAGCAGTTCGTTAAAGAATATCTTGTAGCAAATTTTATATGGGGAGAAAGTGTCTGAAAATAATGATGGATCCAAGCCTTTTTCGTTCACTTGTTTTTCCAAGAATACCTGCTCACACAAGCAGTTTGGAGCCCTTTGCACTGGAACTTGTATTCCTACTGTCCCCATCAGGGCAACAGATGAAGGCTAAACTATTTGCTTAGTCTTCCACTGAGTCTGAGGGAAAACATGGACACATCCTGAAGGCAAATTTTTCATTGTAAAATAAGTAAGATCGTTCTAGTTGCTTCTAGAAATGTTTCCTACCCCCTTATGTTTTGATCAGGTTAGAGGTCTTTACCTCTGACCTGATCAGAGTATGTGTGGGGCCAGGTGAGTGTCACCTCAGGATGCTGCACAGAGGATCAGTGTTGACAGTGTTATGTGGTTTAAGTAAGCTGCTGTGCTGCAGCCCTTGGTTTTGGTACCCAAAGGAGAAACAATAGCCCCAAAACACTCTTCAGCCCATGCAGTCCAAAGCCAACAGTCATTCCTGCTCTGAAGGATTGTTTAAGCAAAGCTCCTTTACTCTGCATTTCAACAACACAGGATTTAAGCAGTATCAGTTAGTTTGTTTTGGTGCTGACCAACATGAGAAAAGTACAAATTAGGAAAATGAGGTGCCAAGTCCCATTCTCAATATTACTTTAGTGTAGCTAGAAGCTAAATATCTTTAAATCCCAGAGCAAATCAAGTATTGCAAATGAGTGAAAGTTGTTGAAAATTTTCTGTCCTGAATCTGTGGAAAGTCTGAGATGTAATTTTCAAGAAGTAATACACGGAAAGGAAATGAGAATTTTTGTTCTTCATAGTTCCTGTGTTTACATAGAATTACTCAGGATTGGCCCTTCTTATCTAGGAGGTGAAGACAGAACAAATTTACTCCTAACAAAGCTACAGGTTCCTTGTGCCTTTTTTTCCTACAACAGAGCTTCCAACTTTGTTTGGTTTTCAGCACTTTTTCAAATTTTGTTTTTGGCAGGAATTGAGGAAACATCTGGAGTCTATTTTCTGGTTTTACTGTGTTGCAGAACATACAATATACTTTATGTAGTATAGTTGACTTAGAGTTATTGGTGTTTGCAGAAGCCAAACAGAAAGGAATGGGTGATTGCTTTGATATTTGATAACTCCGTGTGTGTGTGTGTGTGTGTGTGTGTGTCTGTGTGTGACAGAGAGAAGTTGACTTTGATACATTTTATCTATTTCAGAAGAGATGATGACAAAAGTCTTCTGCAGATTAAATAAAAAAAAATGGTCTGCATGTTTGTATTAAGAAACCTTTTGAATTCAGATACAAAGGAATTGTTTTGAGAAGTGGAGAATTTGCATGTGTGGGTGGATGTGTGTCTGAGTATCCACGTACACATACCTGTATCCACAAATCACATATGCATGGACACACACATTCTCCACATGTGCCCTGCCTGCAGGTAGGAGGAAAAGTACACAGCACAGTCTAAGCAGGGGAGAGATTACACACAAGCAGTAAAGGAATAGGCAAGAGTATTTGAAGGCCTGGGGGGCAAACAGGCATAAATGAATTGAGCCATAATTTTAAGAGCATGCATCGTTTGGGCACCTTTGAAAAATTTACTGTTGGTAAAAATATTTTTAAAAATTAAAGAAACTGTATAGTAGGAAACAGAATGCAATTAAATATGATTTAATATTTTTTAACTTTCACTTTTAGACAATAATCTTGTGTGAAACCAAATTTCTGTAAACTAAACTTATACTTGCCTGTATACCTGTATTTTTCCATAATAGCTTAGGGATTTTGATGTAGCAATTAGGAATGCTTGGCATTTTTGTTTTTCATAGTTTTGATGAAGGGTTTTTTGTGTAATTTTAGCAATTTTGTCAGTATTGCAGGTTTCAAACAAGTGCCACATATGTGTGTTTGGCTGAACATATTATTTTTTAATATTTAGTTATTTCCCTGTACTATGAACATACTTATTTTCTAGTGCTCCTAAGTTTGCTTTCAGCAATGAAAATCTAGGAAAATTCAAATAATATGTTCTGACATTACATGGAAATCATGTGCTTTCATTTCTGATCTATCTGCTCCTGCTGTTTGCTCTCAGAATTTTTTTAGTTGTTAGATTTTTCTGGCTTTGTGATGCCAGTTCATGAAAGTCTGTAGCTGAATTCAGTTTTCACTTCTTTTAAGCTTCTCTGTTTTGATTCTCACAGCAGGATTCATTTACGACTTCTCTTCAGGCTTATTGCAAGTTGCTTCTTCCAGGGAAATAAAATTAGTTTAATTTTTTTGTATTTCAAGTATACATAACTCCAGGGCTGCTCTTCGCATAAAATCTTTGCCTCTGTCACGAGGTGCTGCTTGTGTCTTGTTTGAACTCTGTAAATCTGTTTGATGCCCACGGTAAGTTGGTACTCATTTGCTCTGTAACCTTTCGTACAGTTAGTGCTTCAGGAGTTGTTCTGTCAGCAACTCTCTGTGTATGAACTGTGACAGGACCTGCTGCTCATGCTTTCTGCAGGTACTTTTTCAAGTGTTACTCCATTAAGACTGTTCATAGAAATTCTTTAGATCCTGAGGTTTCTATTTTATTAGTCAAACATGATACTCTTCTGCTTTTTGTCATGTATCTCTTGCATGTACTTATTTTTTAATTATATCATTTTATGGTGACAGCTATATCCTCTATGTTTCCCCACTCTGAACTTCCATAGGCAAAATGGTCCTATCAGCATTTCTCATGTGCTCAGCTGCCCATTGGTGGGAATGAAGGCTCGGGTAAGCTTCTGCTCTTCCAGCTGAGCCACCCAGGCAGAGACTGACTGGTAGCTAAAATCTTCAGACATCTCTGCATTGGTCTCTGACGCTGCTGTTAAGATGACAGGGAACTAAAGAGCTTGTGATGAGATCAGATTTTGTTTAGGGCTCAGACTGCAAATTTCTCATGAGTTAGTTATGGCAAATTGTCTGTAATGAAGTTTGTACTACTGTTGGTCAAACCAAGCATAGAAGTATTCTGCTTTCTTGTTTGCAAAGGGGTTTGTTCCCCTAGAACATCAGAGAGAATGGATCGTCCATAATTCTAGGAGGTGTTCAGTACCAAAACATGAACAGATCTATGCCTTGATGACTCTCCAGTATTCCATGCATTACCAGTCACCCATAATTGGTGTTAGCAGTTCACTGCAGAGTAGAGGCTGATTTTGAAGAAAAAGAATTTTAAAAAATTGCCGCCTCTGCTTATGCTCAGCTAATAAAAGGTAATCTTGCTGTTGATTAGACATAGTTCAGAATAAATATGGCTCCATTATATGCCAGCAAGCATTTTAAGATAAGTATCCAAGTAGTCAGTGTGTTGAAATGAAATTTTTTGTTGTGCCACCAGTTCTTCCTTGTCTTTCCAGAAATCAAGGATGTTCTTCACTGTTCTTCCGTGCTCATGGGGATTTGTGTCCTTTGAAGTTCCCTCCCTGTTCAAGTAAAGCTGCATACAAGGTTTTCTCAAGGCTTACCTTGCCTTGAGAAATTCATCTCTGGCAGCAGCTCAGACTTACTCCTGATTAGAGTGACTGTATAACCGTATCTGCTGTATGCAGGAGGAATTACATGTGTTTTTACATGGATCCTTGAGCTTAAGAGCATCAGAGCAGCTGTAACTGGATTGCACCAAAAATCCAAGAGCCTTCCTCTGACAGTGGCATTCAAGAAAGAGAATAAGGTTGCAAAAACGAATTTTGGGGATTCTCCCTATGTCTGACTGTTTTCAGCTCAGGGTCCATGTGGTGTCTGTGTTCTCAGTGGCCTTAATGGCTCTCTCTTCACTGAGTTTCTTTTCTCCCTCTAGAAGCAATTTTGCCAGATCACATCTCTGTGACTCCCTCAGCTATTTCTGAAAGTGAAGGTCTTTGAAGATTAATAATATACAGACATACTTTAAGTATTACCCATGCTTTTTGTGTTAAAGGCAAGTTTTAGTTTAATTGTCCTTTATTGTATTTTAACTGCTGTATCCTCCAGCTTGAAGGATGGATAATAACTTAGGGTTTCCCCATATTGTCTCAGAAACTCCTTAGGAGTTTGAGTATGCGGTCTCTAAAGTTTACGGGGCAAAATGACTGCATATATTATTAACATTTAAACTAGTATTTTCATTTTGCTAGGCAGATTTCTTCTGTAGCCCAATCTGGCTCTGCTTTTGATTGCATGCTACTGAATTTAAAAAAAAAAATCAAAATTAGGTACATGTTTTTATAGTTATTACATTGGGAACAATTTAGCCACTAAATGAAGCATTAATTAATTAGAGGAGTATCCCTTAATACCAAATGAATTTTTCTGCAGTCATTACACAAGGCTTCTTTTCCCTTGTGATTTAATAAGATGTGAGATGATTTTGCTCTTAATGTGAACACAAGTGCCAGTAGTGCAGTGTATGAAAGCATTTGTACCTGAAAATACTCATTATACTTGAAGGCAGAGAAGTCTTTTGCTCTGTAGAATGTTGATGTTTTTTGAAGTGTCTGGGGTGATCTGTGAACCCTTTACAAACTGTGCTAGCAAAGGAATATGAATCATGTGTTTTAATAAATTGATGGGTCTCTTACCGGAATAACTCCATTTTGTTTCAGCACTCCTCTAAGTATCTTCATTCTTGTGTTCAATGTTCATGAGCAGTTTTGATGCTTTGTAGCATCATTCATGCCCGTAATTGGCTCAGCTTAAACAGACACAGCCCCTTGGAAACGGTGTAACGGTGTAACTGTGAGAGATGAGCACCTGCAAAAGTTCTGTACCACCTTAGAAAATCTTGGTGAGAGCTTTGTATGGTGCACCCACCTTTCCTGAGCACTCAGGTGAGGAACTGCTGCCCTGAGCAATGTGAATCTGCTAGGCAAGAGTGCCCAGCCTTGGGAGTTGGTGTGATTTTAGTCCACTTGCAAGCAGATTTTTCCCAGTGCCTTTTACACACTTGGTGTACTGCCGGTTAACCTGTATCATTCTAAGATTATCCTAAGAGAATAAATATTTTTTTTCTTTTGATAGCAGCTTTTCTCCCAGATGGTTCAGTGTAACATGTTACACTGATTTCCCTGTGTAATGATATTTAATACTCAATCTACTGCATAGAAATAGGTATTTCTATGGAATGCCAAATAGATAATCCTTTATGGAGAGTATAAATCCCTTAGTTTTATTGGGAAGAAATACTTGTAGTATTGTATTCCTTTCCTCTCTGTGCTTCAGAAAATAAAAAGTTATGTAGGTAGACACTGCCGAAAACAAATTTTCCCATCTTTGCTTACTGTTACCTTAAAGTAAGATTTTTGGGTTTTTTTTAAAGAAAATCATTTTGGCTTATCAGGAAGTGCATGATAGGTGTTAGCAAAGCATGAACTCTTTCATAATTTGAAAGTATTATCCTTAGAGGAAAAGAATAAAATGCATGTCCTCAAGCTGCAGTTCATTTTTGTTATCCTTGTATTAGGTTTTCACTGGGTGTATATTAGACTTACTGCCTGCAGTTTGGAGTGCAGCCAGGCGCTCATCCTGGAGCATGCTGCCCGATCTAAATTGCACGTGCTTTCACACATTAGGAGCTACCTTCTTCCCAGTAGCCATCTGTGTAATTACTTCAGTTTTCACAAAATTTATCCTTAAAAGGCTTCTAATCTTTTTTTAAAAAGCCAACCTGAACAGATTCACTTAAAAAATTTATGCAGTCTTTTAAGTCTCTCACTACTTGTCTTTGTTTCCCTGGGTTCTTATTTTTAGTGTACTAAGATCTTCTCACTGTCTGTTAAAATATATTTTCTACTTTTAACTTCTATTTGAGTTGCTCCTTATACAAGTTATTGAAATATTTAATTTCACTGCGCATTCCTTTTTTAATCAGTTTCAAATTTCATTTGAATAACTTTGGGTTTTTGGCAGAAGTTGTTAGTGTAAGCTTTGATTTTTGGATTTTTTTCCTGCCTTGATGTAAACATGTTGCACACCCATTCTAGAGTAAATTTTTTCTTTCATATTCACTGTAAATGGAGCATGTCCGTGATCAGTTGTATGAAATGGCAAATTATTTAAAGTTCTTTATACTCAATTTGCCTTGGTTTACAGTTGATTCAGAGCTTCCATTTTAATTTGCACTTTGTATATGGTGTAATTTGTTTTCACTTTTGTTTGTAGCACTGTTTTGAGATAGTTACTTAATTAAAATAATGAAATAGTTTTTTTTGAAGTCAACTTTCATTAATATTTAGTGGGACTGTGCTAATTTACATGAGCTGGCAAGGTGTCCTCTGCAGTCAGTCCCTCTGTTTTTTCCAACACTTAATGCTCCTAAATTTTCGCACATTGAAGGAACATGAAATGAATTCATAGCTGCAAAGCCTAGAGGAGGAAATAGGATCACTAGCTTCATTTTTTCATTCATTGCATCAGACTTGCTTTTTTACTGGCAACCCCGAACTGCTGTTCCTCTCCAGTACCATAAAATGCTTCTGTTTATCTTTTAGCAGACTTTGAGATGTGAAGGTCAATATTTCTGCAGGTCGATTGATTTGAAGTTGTTTACTCAGACTGTGGATCTACTCTGCTTCTTGTTTGACCTTATTTAGGCTTCTTATTTCTGTAGGGTTGCTTACCTGGCACATTCTTCAAATTATGCTCCTCTTAAAACAGACTCATCAGAGTTCATTTCTGTGAGATTCTCTTGAAAACTTTTGCAGGCTTTGGAAAGTCTTTGTACTGACTCCGTATTTGTACCATACATCATCTGCCATTTGCAAGAAACCTTGATTTTTTTACTCAGTTCTCATAAGAATCAAAGCAATTTCATAATAAAAAAAAAAATGGTTGAGTCTCATTTTTGTAACATACGTGTATGGACTTGGTGACTGACCCAGAGCTGTGGTGCATGTATGTGTCTGTGTATGTATGTAAGTGTGTGTGCATGTGTGTCTAGATGTGTCCTGACAGCAGGGAGTGGAGGAGGGTTGTTGGTGTTACTGGAGATTTTATCTGTGTAACTGAGCTTGTTGCCAAGTATGTGTGTGCCTTGAAGCTGGTGAATCCCAAAAGCATGGATGTGCTGCCCCTGGGCAGGCTGCAGCACATGTCCTGTGGATTCTGTGCCTCCCCAGAATGCTGAATTTATCACGTGTTTCATGCACAGCATGTAAGTGCACATTCCTGCACGGTAAATCCATGCTCTCCACTGCACCTGAAGGTAAAAACATCTGGAAGCAGATGGGTACCTGCTTGTAGGTACCTCCTTTCCGAAAGGGCCACCTGGTCCTTGCTTCCTGTCACCACATGTGCCTTCAAGGTGTTAAATGATCTGTGCTTGGGACGAGTGACAGGGAGGGACGAGAGCAGGAGGTCTCTGGGCAAGATGAGCAAACGTGGGTCATTTCTCTGAGTTTGCTCTTGGACTGTGTATGAGAAGCTCTTGAAAATGTGGGAACTGGATGGAGGTGTCCAGCAAGATAAAATCATCTTGGAGGGTTTGCTGTAACCTGGGGCCTGTTGGTTAGAAATCCATGTTTTTAATAGGAGTCCTTCTCTCTATGCATATTTATGCAAAAGAATTCCATTTCTGGCAAGTATTGCATGTTGCACCATTTGCTACACTGCTGCCCGTGGTTTGATTTCTTTTTTGCTTGTATTCAACCTTTTTTCCTGGTATTTGGACTACTGCTGTTTTGTCTTGGTTCAATTGATACTTGTCTCTCTTTTGGGTCTGATGTGTGTAATTTTTATTTTTTCATCTAGTGTTTTCAGTTTTTATAGCTCTTTTCTGTTACATCAAAAGTCAACAGTTTGATTAAGTTCCAACTGTTGTAGCATATGTAGTCTGGCTTCATTATCTCCTGTTGCCTTAAACTGTAATCTCTAACAAAAACAGGCATCAAGCTTGCCAAGTGTACACGTGGGGCTGAGTATGTGGGGCTGTGGGTGTAACTTTGGGGCACTGATTTTTAGGGATTTGTGAATGCAGTTAGTGTGGCTCTGTGCTGATGCTGGCAGGTCAGGTGCCTGTGTGGGACTTGTCACCCGCAGCCCTCGGTCAGTGGGGCTCTCCTGGGGTGAGCACAAGCCCTGTGCAGCAGGAGCCCTCTCAGCTCTCCAGACATCCCTGCTCAGGGCGAGCAGTTACAGCTGAACGCTGAGCGGGTGTGTGTCACACACACCCAGGGCTTGCGCCTGTCAGCTCAGATAAAATGAACCCTACCCACAAATTCACATTTTGATTACAGCTTTGTCAGTTCTCTCTGAGGTCCAGACAGTCTTTGCTTACTATCCTTGAGAACCTTTGCTTTGATTTTTCTGCTTTTCTTATCTACTGCTGCCACGGACGACTGCATTGCCTCAAGTCTGGTCCCCAAGTCTGGAGATTAGCCATTTGTCTTTAATTTTCTGTAAATTGCACGATGGTTCTGGGTTGAAAATGAAAGTGCCATACTGGTAGGACAGAGTGGGCCCCCAGTGCCAAGGACACAGTGTGTCCCACACGATTCTTTTCGTACAAGAGACAAAAAATAGAAGTCAGAGGGGCTGCACTGATGCTGCAGTTTGAGGTAGGGCTGCAAAAATCAAATAATTGTTTAAAAGCAGAAGCAAAATTTAAAGGTATTCCTTCATGTCTCTTCCCTTGGCTCCCCCTTTTCTAAGTCCAGATGGGTTCATTGGCAGTATTTATAGCACAGTTCAGAAGTTGCAGTGGTATGGCTGAAGGGGCAGTGTGTTGTAGCAACAAACAGGAGTGAGACTGAACATGGGAGGGAGTTTCTTGGGCCAGCCTTATTTCCACAGGGAGTGTTTTCTGTGAAACTCAGCAGTGCATAATGAACAGATGCTGGGGAACTAGTTATTAACACTCAGGAAAAGCAGCTGAGATTTCCTAGGCTCAAAGAATAACAGAGTAGACTTCAGCAACTGTTAAGAGATGTGTGACAAGAGTGGGCAAGGATAAAGATACGAAATTATTTTGGGGCAAGCCACATGACACAGAGTAGGATTATTCTGCCTGGAAAGAGGTGACCAGACAGAAGCATGGAAAATGCAGGCAGGGGTTTGGGGTTTGTTTTTTCTTGTTTCATAAGAATTGGGTCACATCAAATAGATCTAACAACTGACAAGTTTAAAAAACGATTATTCTTTTATTTTGCAGTGTATAATTAACCTTTGCACACTGCTGCAAGATGATGTTGATATAAAGCTGGTTTAAGACACACACGTCCCTGAGAGAAGAAATTTGCTGGGGTCTTAAGGGTCGGTGGGAGTAACTCAGAAATATCAGTGTATTCTTGCCCTTTTCTTACACTTTTCCCTACTTGTATAAGCCCTGTTGGGCAGGTGAACCTGTTGTCTGACCCAGCATAGCTGCTATTTCCTTTTGTGTAAAAAACAGCTGCTGGCAATTGCATGTTGTTCTGATATCTACAGTAGTAGAGCTGTTCAAACAAATCTTGTAGATGGGTAGTATACCAACAGCCTGGTCATTAAGCTCTGTCAATATTTGGTGTAGTAAATGCGTTCTACATTTGGCTATATTTGGTTTATGTGCCCTGGAGAACTTTGCTGATTGATTGAAATGATTGATACTTCCAGGAGTAGGTCCGAATTCATGATGAAATAACACTGAGATAACATTCTAGGTAACTGGTTTTGTGCTGCTGCTTCGTGTTTCCTCAACTTGTGTAAAGCTTAGTTAGAGGCCAAGACTTGCTTTCTAATTTCTTCTAAGTAGCAGATGGACACCTTTGTAAAGTTGCTTCTCCTACTGGGTGGGGGTGGGGCAGGAAAAATCTGTGAAAACTGAGTTTCCTGGAAATTGGATGTTTTGAGATTCATGCTGACTGTTGGATAAGATGATAGTACTTCTGGTCTGCTCCTGGCTCCAGGGTGAGTGTAGTGATGTATGTTAAATGTGGAGTGCTTTGGCTCAGTTCAGGGTAGTGTGTGTCTCTGGTACATACACAACTGGTTTTCTGCTCCCTTTTGCTCACACACCCGCCAAGGGCCCACTGGTAGTCTTGGGAGTTTGCACTTGGATAAACTGGAAATTGCAGAGGGATTTTTCAAGATCCCTCCTTACAGCTACTAATTAAGAAAAAGTCAGATTTTTTTCTAAGAGATCAAATTGTTTGGATTTTTTGTCTTTCCTACCGATTCCTTTTCAGCACGGTAGAAGCCAGTTGTGTGGGCATGGTGGGTATTTGTATGTGTATGTGGATTTTTAAAATTAATTTTATAGGAATTCATTGTAGACCTGAACTGTCCAGAATGAACTAATCCATTTGCATGGTGTACTCTGATAACATAATCAAACTTTTTCTAATGAATGCCATTGCACGTGTGGAACAGAAAAGTTTTCCTCACAAAATAAATAAAGCATAATATTTGATTACATTAAATATAAACAGTTCCTTACCTACAGTGCTTATGTAGCTGAGGAGCTTGAAATATCACAGGGATGATAAAAATATCTCCTCTCTACCTGTAGTTCTGAGGGCAGTTTAAAACTGACTAAGTTTTCTATCCTGTGATCCAGGTGGCTTGCAAACACCCTAAGTCCAACTTCTGTGTCTTATTTTATTTACTATGTATTCCTCATTATATTTTGTCTTCCTGAACTATTTACAGTGTTCCTGAGTGACTGGTACACTACTTTGTCTTTTATAAATACTGAGATGTTCACTACCCAATATAAAATCAGTATTTATCCCAAAGTATTTCTACTCATTGGTTTTCTGGGAATGTATGTTGGTCATTCTGAATGGAGTAACAGTGTCTGTTTTTTCTAACACAGTTTTAAAACTGAAAAAATACTCTATGTGGAATTACAGTAATTTCAATTTGAACTTGTGTTTATACAATATAATATCAGAAAATGATGCCTATAGTTCTGCTCTCTTAAGAATATTTGTTCTGTCTCCACCTTGAGAGAAGGTGCATTGATTTCTGAATTTGTACACATGTATAATTATGCAAAATAAATGCTCAGTTATAAAATTATATTCTGAAAGGAATAAGTCATTTGTTTAATAAAGCACGTTTAAAGAGTCTCTGATAAGTATTCTTTTTTTCTTGACAGTCTGTGGTGGACGACTGGATTGAATCATATAAACAAGACAGGGACATAGCACTTCTGGATTTAATCAACTTCTTTATCCAGTGTTCAGGATGTCGAGGTACAGAACATGGGAAACAAGTTGTATAGAAT
Organism: Rhipidura dahli; assembly: GCA_013399225.1. NCBI lineage: Eukaryota > Metazoa > Chordata > Aves > Passeriformes > Rhipiduridae > Rhipidura > Rhipidura dahli. Next base: position 418,633 of record VXAC01008238.1, on the reverse strand, counting down.
AAATCTGACCTACAAACGTGTGTTAGTGCAAATGCTGGTAAAGATGGGGGAGACACCTGCATTGATACTCCTCATGTGCATGGTTTGTATAGAAATATTGTCTGCATTCCAGAATAACTTGATTTAAAGCTTGTTTGTCAAGGGCTACCCTTGCTTTTTCTCACGTTGCTGTCATCATGCTAAAGTGTACAAATCCTCCCAGAGACACTCTACTCATCAGCAGCAGGAGCCAAAAGATCTGGTACTCCAGGTAGGTGTATCTTTACTTCCCCTTTCTGTTTCTTCCCCATTTTTTAATTGCAAAAATTTGTAGGTAACTGTACCTTAACTTTGATTTTTTTCTTTCTTTTTAGGAGAATTATTTTTTTAAACTGAAGAGGAAGGAGTTAGGCTTCAGTTGACTTTGATTAGCAAGAAAGATTTCCTGTGGATGAAGCACCAGTGTTATTTGCTCCTCTGTGATACTTTATGATGTCAGCAGCGGGTGCCCTGCCTTTTATCCCCTATTTAAGCAGTCTCCATTACCAGGCATGCAACAGTCAGCCTTTCTAGCTTTCTGTTGCCACACTGTGCCTTCTAATGAATTTTTCATGTGTTGTCTTTTTTCAGTTAACTCAGCCTTGAAAAGAGACAAAGACAGAACTGCACTCTCTCTGCAGTGTCCAAGACCAAACTATTTACTGTTTTCTGATGCTTCCTAGAATTTGCTTTGAGTAGTGTTGAAAAGAACCCTCAATTCAGAAATTTTTCATTTTGTATCTGATGTGGGAATACACCTTTAGGCATCAAATGGTCTGGGTAGAAGTCCCTTTTCTTCCTTCTTAACTATAAGGTGAAGTCTTGAGTAGCTAAAAGCATCAGAGGAAAGAAATAGGAGCCATCAGCAGCTTCAGCAAGCCTTTTTCATAGCAGAAGGAAATAAACTTATTTGGATGACAGGAAAGACTGAAGCTCTGGGAGCATTCTGTGAAAGGGCTGAAGGTTAGGGCTTAGGTTACTGGACTGTGTCAGTGTCTGCCCTGTTCACACAGAACCCCTGAAACATTTACCACTTGTGTTTGGCCGCTTATGTGAAAGTACTTGTATTCTGTGTGCTTTTTATTTAACTCTCTCCTGAAGGTGTATATGAAAAAAAGCAACCCCACAAGCTTATTTGTAAGAATTTGGGCAGCATTATACCAAAGGCATCCTTGGCCATATGTTTATATTCTTGTTGATGCAAGCTTTTGTTGAAGGCATGTCATAAATATCTTCATTCCCCTGCTGCTCTCTAATTTATTCTCCCTTTCTTTCTCCTCATTAGAGAAAGCAGCACTCTGATAAGATTCCTATTTTTTAAACCCTTTGTTGGTGAGTGATGCAGGCTGAATGCCCACTGCCCATATGCTGCTGGAGCAAGTGCTTCCCAGAAAAGCTTTCTGGTGCTGGCTGGGAGGCAGCAGCGCTGTGAGTGCCTGATGGCACTGACTTACTTGGCTTTTCTTTGAATGGTGACTTGCCATTTCCAGTGCTCTGCTCTGTATCCCCAGGGGTATCTCTGTTGAGCTTCTTTCAGTGCCTTGTGGTCCCAAACAGCAGTGGTAGGAGAAAGGAAGCAAAAATGACTCACCCCAAGTCTATAGCATGTTTGGGAGATTTATTTCTGTGTTGGAATTTTTGCAGTGGCTACCGTAACTGCTGTAGAACAGGGTTACAATCCTGGCAAACAGTGCAGTTCTTTCCAGTTTCCAGTAATACGCCTGTTTTCTAGAATTAATAAGAGCTTATCAGAAGAGAGTGGATATTATTGGTAGTTCACTTAGGGTAAAATGCGTACTAAGCTGTCCTTAATGGAAATGAGAAACGGGGTTGTTCTGTATTTTGTGAGGAAGTTCCTTTTTCTTGGGCAGATCATATATTATGACATCTTTATTTCCCTTTAGAGACTTCACTGGCATTCTTGCTTATTTTTATTTTTGATAAATAACAAGCCCTTGTGAATCTCAATGACTTCTTTATCTTCCTTAATTTTCTTCTTTTCAGTTTGCTCCACTAACATTGTCTTAGATTATCCAGCCTGCTTTCCCAAAGTTTGATCGAAATAGTGACTGATAACATATCTAAGTTTGTGATCCTTAACTGAAGGGAGGGGGGCAACTAACTTGGGAGGAAGTTTCTCAGGGAAGTGTGATGCTAGGTTTATAAATCTACCATTTCATTAGTGCTTAGAATCACTTGATATCTAAATATATGTAAAGTACATTTAGCTTGACTTGTCTTTCAAAAGTTTTAAGCAGATGAAGAGTGTGTGCCCGTTTTCTGGCTTTAATTAGAAATCATTGAGGCACCAAACTGTTTCATTTAGCAACACTATTGACCCTGAGAAAATACCTTCCTGTGTAGAGAAACATTGATTTTTATGTATTTATCCCATTCTCTTGGGCAGCACAGATGCTTGAATGAACCTCTTGGCGTCTCCCAGCTTTGCTTAAGCTGTTGCTGAAATGAGAAGGGATCTTTTGTAAATATGAGTAAGCAGGTGTATTATGTAAATTGTTAATACTAACAATTGTTAAACTAGTGACTTTTGCAGGTGAACATAAAAGATCTGTGCAATTTAAAATTCAATAAATACACACCAAATATTCAAGCATGTCTGTCCTTTGTCAGCTCTTCTGAGTATCTATTTAATGTATGTCCATTATAAACGTAGGAGATTAGGTTTTAGCATGACTCCAGTAATCTTTGTACATTTTTAGAGTATGGTGTAATTGGTGTAAATGAGAAGTTTTTTGTGTTGGACTGTCAAAACATCTCAGTTCAATAAGCAGATTTGCATGGGAGTTGGTCACTTGTCATGTCATATTTCCTCTGGTTTGCCTGCTCAGTCTGTACATATGTTGCCTTTGCTAATTTTGATTACAAAGAAGTGAAATGGTAATGTAAAGAATTTTTCTTTATCTTGCTTGTTTTTTTCCTTCGAGAATACCAAAAAGTCCCTGCCTTTTACAGCTTGTCTGTGTAGTCTTTTCCATTGTGTTATGTTTAATTTCTGTGCCAGAAAAATGGTTAACAAGGACTGATACTTTCACCCATTCACTTTTTGTTTCTGACCCTTTTAAAATGTGTTACTTTTAGAGGGAGGATCTTCTATCAGAGAGTACCTTAGAAAGGTGAAAAGGTAAGTGTTTAAATACTACTTCTGTATGGAAAGACTGCAAAAATGCTGTTTGCAGTCCTTGAAAATAAAACAGGTAGGTCTGTTGGTAGTAGGTGTTTGTTTTCTGTGGGATTCACAATCTGCAGAGCAGGTGGTGTTGTACTGACTTTCTTATTTCTAAGTCAGGAGCAAAATTTCAGAGTTTTCATTATTAGGTAACAGGGGACTTTTTGACGTTAGGTTGTTGTAATGATAAAGACCTTTTTTCAGTTAAGTGGACTGGGGGTGTAGGTGTATCCACACTACTGAGATTCCCATCTCCAGTGTTGTGCTTTGGTCTGCAGCACGGGGGATTCAGGCACCCTCCTCCCTTGCAGTATAGTTGCAGTTCGGTGTTCAGAGTTTTCTGGGGGGTTTTGTGAACTCTTTTCCATTGCTTTCTTCTTTGTAGGAAGATATTTTTGCTTTTCCCCCTTTTTTCTCTTCTTCTTTTGAATGTTTATGTAAAGCACAGCATCCAGTGCTTAGTTCTCTGAGCTGGTTGCAAGCAAACTGAAATGTCTAATCAGCAATATGTGCGTGAGATCCCAGAAGGATTATAACTGTGTCACTGTGATGCTGCATCAGGCCTAATTAGCTGCGCCTCTCAGACTGAGTAATTAGCTCAGGTATCCTGCTCTGCTGCTATGACAACCAGGCTGTTTCCATTTCTGGAGCTCCCTGGATTTAGAGCTGACTTGGGTATCTGCATGGCTGTCAGCTCATGCCTTCTGTTATTGATGGAAAACAAACAGAAAGCTCCTTGAGCACTCTGACCTTTCTACATTTTAAAGGCAGAGAGCCATGCTTGTGGAATAAATATTTCTTTTCCTAACCAGAAGCAATTAGTGGTTGGAACAGCCTCTTGAGCTGTGAAGGAAAACAAGCCACTGAATCCATGGGAGAAAAGAAGCTTTCTTTTGCAGGGGAAAAGGGTCTCACGTAGTTGAAGATGAAATTACTTGACTACTTTCAAGTGTACAGTGAAATTATTCCCATTCTGTCTCTTCCATCCATGTCCTTCCTTCTCATTTATTTTCTGCTGGGTAAGCACAAACCTGTACATTCTTTAGCAGGTTTACAGAAGTGGTTTGAGCACTGGTGCCACTAACTCACCTGTCTATCAGACAGCTGTGAAACACCTGATGGAACCAAATCGGTGCAACCCCCTTCCAGTTAAATTCCTGGCACTGTTGTAACCTCCTCTGGATTGTAAGAGGCTCTCCATTTCTTAAATGCAGCTTTTTGAATTGGCACACTGAAGTTGTCCTTAGTAGTTGGTGAAGAAGTCATATATTTTCTTTATATGATCTTTCTGATTCTTTATTTTTCACACAGAATCTTCTCTTTAGGTTCCTGTGTGGAATCAGTCACTGATGAGCAAATATTCCGGCTGTCACCTGTTGGCCTGGATTGCTGGTGCTGTTTAAGGCTGGGTTTTTCTCAGTTGTGAGTAAGCAGAGATCTGTCTATGACTCTGTCCCCAGGGCTTAAAGCCAGACTCCTTTGTGATATTCTTCCTGTGAATCAAACACTTGGGGTTCAACACTCTCTTCCCACGTCATCCTTGAGTGCCTGGTTGTTTCTCACCTATTCTAGATCCTCTGTCAAATTCTGATTGAATGGTGCAAACTGAGCCAATAAGTGCAGGAGTTCTGAGTTAGCTTGCTCATTTTGGTTTTTCATTAATGTTCTATGAACTTAATTAAGGGCAAACGAATAAATTTCTGCTTTGCTAAAGGAAATTGAAGGCTAAAACCAGGAAAAAACAGCACAGAGTGGCCGTTATATGGTCTGGCAAAAGCAGTGAACAAGCAACTGCTTACTTTGCTGTTGGAAAGGATTCCAGAAAGCAAATTAGCCAGGAAATAGTGTTATCTACTGTGATTAATAATATTTTAATAGGGGTTGTAACACAGTAATTAGAGAAATGGTCTAAAAAAATTACTTGTGCATGGTTTTGTTTTGTGATCAATGGAATCATCGTTCTGCACAGGTGGATATTATGGAGCACAAAGAAGACTTTGGTGAATCTAGTTTCCTGCACATGGGCCTTTTGCAAGGAACTGCAGAGAGTGAGAAATGTTGCTGACTTTGGCATGTGTTAAAAAGCTTTATCTCTTCAGTCATTCAGTTATTATTAAGAACGTGGTATCATAAATGTTTTGCCATGTGACCAAATTAGAAAATAATGCAATTCGTTGCATTGGGGCTTGTATTTTTATTAAGAGTATATAGTCTGCTTTCTCACAGTTTCTTCAGCAAAATCCCTTTTCAGTGTGTGAATATGAGGGAGAATGTTGCAAAGAGAGAACTAATATACATTTTGAAAAAATGTTACTTACTTGTGTAGGATTTAAGTCATAGCGATGTCAAGGATTTCTAAAGTATTTTGTATGCGTAGTATACAGAAATAAATGCACCCCAGTAACTATTAGGCAGTTAAAAACATGGTGTTAACCACATTCAGAAATGGGAAGATAAGACTGTAGGATGGAAATGACTTAATTTTATGTGTGGTGTGGATAAACAAGAGCTGAATTTTGTACTTCTTGGTTTTGAGCCTTGAGGTAATTTTTACAGTGTGTTTATCTTGAAGGGAAAGCTTATAAAATTCAAACTGAAGATGCAAATGGCTTGGGTGGAAGGTAAATCAGATTACCAGGCAGATATTAAATGTTTCATCAGTTCTTTAAATGAAGATAGGTAGGGTTAAAAAGTTCATATCAGACACCTGACAATTAATATGGTAACATCAAAATCAATTTTTTGGAAAAAGGTACAAATAGTTAATACCTGTTGACATTCTGGAATTTAAAGCTTTGTTTTTGTTGTGTGTATAGTTTTAAATCAAAAAGGTTTTCACTGTTTCTTCCTGTTTGCTGCCGAATGTATTTGTAGTTGTCATCTTGTACTCTTTCTTCCTTACTATTTCTTTTTCCTCTTCTTTAGCTCTTCAAAGATTCTTTGGCTATGAGGAAAGTAATTACAGTTTTAAAAAAATTCTTTTAAACTTTTGCATGTTACTAACTCTTCTGGGGATGAGAAATGTTGAGAAATTAAAAAAAAAATCCCATCTGAAAGTGTGAAAAAGTGTTCAAGTAGTGCAACACATTTTATAGTCACTTGTGAGCTAATGGCATCTCTTTCCCAAAAGATGTGTCCTGCTACTTTCAGAGATGAGTGGGGAAAAGCCCTAGGAATTTGCTTTCAGTGCCGGAGACACGAAGGAAGGGCACACTGGTTTGAAAATCTGAATGAAATACCTGCTGTGCTGAGTTCTGACTGCAGTCCAAGGTTTCCCTCTATGAATTGGTAACAGGAGCAACAGTAATTCAAACCAAACATATTTTTCTTTATTGCTTGCTACCTGAATATATAGAACTAACTGTTCACATTGCATGTACAACAGCAGACCAAAAAGGAGCTGGCTTAAAATCAGCTAGTAACTAATTTATGGGTATGAATTAATACAAACTTTCAGATACTTAAAATAAATTTATTTAATTAATTGACAGAACTTGTGGTACTAGAGTATTTTAGAGCAAATGTATAATGTAAGGAAAGACAAATTAGCTTTGAAATGAATTCTGCACTGCTGTTTCTGATAAGTTCAAATCTCTGCTGAAAATGAAAGCACTCCTTGTAAGCTTGGAACAAAGTCTGTGTTCTGCCCCTGTGCACTACTAAGTAAACTCAGAGCTTGTAAAAAATTTTTTGGCACTGCTCATTGGAGATAAATTGTGCAAGGAGTTCAAATACTACTGCCCGTTTTCCACTATATTAATTTAATTACATCCATATTGATCTGGAAAATAGTGCTATTCACGTGACTACAGAGATAAAACTTGAGGAGTCTCTCAGACAGTGCTTAATGCTAAAGCTTTTCAAGAGAAGAGCAGTAAATATCTCTTGGTGTTAATGATTCTGAATAGTTGCTGGCTTAGTAGCCAGCTCTGTGTTGTTTCCTCTTTATTTATGTTTTTTTTTCTGTATTATGCAAATTTATTACAGGAGAAACACCCTCTGTACTAAGCAGAGGAGCAAAAGCCTAAGTCTGATTTATTTTTGACGGTATTACTCTAGGACTTGTGAACAAATTATGTCAGTATATGAGTGTGCTAGCTGTATGGTGAGATACATTGCTGGATTTATTGTAGATGACAGGTGCTTCCTATGAAGACAAGAACTGATTATAAAAAGCAACCAAATACCACTAGATGTTAGATCTTTTCTGACTGGATTACAAATTGGAAAAGTACTCATGTCTCTGGCCTTTCAAAGATGCAAATTCTGCTGAAGGTTTAGTCAGACTTTTTGCAGACCAAGGAGAGGAATTAAATTGCAAAAATGACATTTCTCTCAGCAAACACTGTAATTATGGTCTCTCTCCTTTGCATTAATGAAGCCATAGACTTATTTGATTAAGTGCAGTGCTGATACACTGCAGTAATTATTTCTGAAGAGAAGGAGATGGGGATGATTAAAAGGGTCTGTATCCTAATGAAAAAGGGGTATTCTGTGGCACAAAGAAAGTGGTTAAACCAAATCCAATATTCTCTTAATCTGCAGGCATTCAGTTGTAGCTGCATAGAGGGGAAAAAAAAAAAAAAAAAAGCTTGGGTTTCAAGGAAGAGACAAGTTAAATTGGAAGAAGTGGACTCTGAAGCAGATCCAGTCCTGCTCACATTCCACCACTTCTTTCCTTACTTATATCACTCTGATCTCCTTCTCTTGCTTCTTTCCTTACTTACATCAGTCTGATCAGATTGCCTCAGTTGTCTTTAACCTGAAGCATGACCAGCTGAGCCCTACAATTGTTCATGTCCTTTTAACTGGAAGTTACAGCAGTTTCTGGCACTGCCAGAACAGGCAGAATGGTGTAAATAGCCTTTTCCTTGTCTTTTCCTTATTTGCGTGGTGGAATGTTTCTGGGTGCCTGGAAGGGTAGGAAGGGGTGTTGTGCAAAAGTGCTCCCAAACACTGCAGGAGCAGCCAGGAGTCCCCTGGCCAGCAGCCTCTGTTCCCTTGTTGAAGGACTGATAAGCCCAGCAGCGCTAAGCCCAGTTCTTGGGTGACTGTCAGCAGCTCAGACAGGTGTAGAGTTGTGCATTTCTTTCTGGTAACACCAGTAGCTTAAATTTCAGCTTTGAACTGCTGGTGTCAGCCCTCCCTACCTGTAGCATTGGCCCTGGGTGTAAAGGGATGAAGCTTGAAGCACCTTGGGCTGATGAGAGCCCTTTCCCTCAGGAGCAGTCACTGGCCTTTATTAGGCACCATCTCTTGTGGGGATTGGCTTCTACAAAGTCATTACATCATTTTTTGAAAAACCTTTAATGTAGTTTGTCAGATTCACCACAATCTCTGCTCTTTGTTTATTTCCCCATTATTGAAATAAATGTTCTGGATAACTTAAAAGTTCTTGTGACTTAGGAAAAAGGGCCTAGAAATAGTTTTAGCAACTTATGAGAGTGAAAACAAACTGTATATATATTTAGTTACATAGATATAGATGTAGTGGAATTTCAATTTGTGGTGACATAAATAATGGCAGTTTTCTGTACTATTGGTTCAAATCTTCTTTGCCTCACACTGATTTCCATCTTACATTCTTCAAGTCACTTTAATTAGCCATTCAACGTGACTTTTTTGTCACTGATGAAGAGGAAGCAGATGGATTTCAAGAAAACAACGTCTTTTAAGGTTAACAAAGTACTGCTGTTATTCCTGTGTTCTCACAGCCTCCCTTGTAAACTGCTAGTTTTTTCTTAATGGTGAAGACTGAAAAATGCAAAATTTAAGACACCAGGTGAGTCTATTTCCATAGATCTCCCTTAAACCAGAAGTACTTTCTCACAATTCAAGCTGGACTTACCAGGAGTCCCTGTTCTTCTTTCCAAAATTTTGAACCAAAAGATATAGAGAATCTCATCAACTGGAGCATATGTGTTTCCCATGGACATCCTGCTGTAGGCAGTGGCTGTGTGTGCCACAGTGCATTTGTAGGGAGCTCCTTTGGTTCTAGGGATATTGCTCACATCACATGTCTGAAGGGAGCTCAACCAGCATCCTCAAAGTGCTCCTTTCAGATTTGGTTTGACAACCAAAAAAGGCAGGGAATCCCACACCATCCTGACTGTGAATTGGCCTCTCTGATCTTGGCACCTGTGTCACCTTCAGAGTCTGAAACTGTTGGTGAATGGAAATGGCAGCAGTTATTAGGACAGTCGAGTTGCCCAGTGACCTTTTTACGCTTAACTCCATGTCTTGTAACAAGAGTTTTGTATTTTATGTGTCTTAGTTTTACTTACTGTTTAGAACCAGCTGTAGATTCTCACTTCTTGTTTCCTGTTATTAGGACACATAGTGGATATCATTAAAATTCTGTCTTTAGAGCCTTTGAAGACAATTTACTTCTGATCTGCAGTGAGATCAGAGCTGTGGCCTAACAAAACAAAAATCTGAAGTGATTTTTGCAGTTCATAGAACTGCAAAATGGGTTGGTTTGGAAGGGACCTTAAAGATCATCCCATTTCACCCCCTGCCATGGGCAGGGACACATTCCACTGTCCCAGGTTGCTCCAAGCCCCAGTGTCCAACCTGGCTTTGGATACTTCCAGGGATCCAGGGACAGCCACAGCTGCTCTTGGCACCCTGTGCCAGGGCCTCACCACTCTCAGCAATTCTTTCCCAATATCCCATCTAACCCTGCCTCTGGCACTGGGAAGCCATTCCCTGTGTCCTGTCCCTCCATCCCTTGTCCCCAGTCCCTCTCCAGCTCTCCTGGAGCCCCTTTAGGCCCTGCAAGGGGCTCTGAGCTCTCCCTGGAGCCTTCTCCTCTCCAGGTGAACATCTCCCAGCCTGGCTCCAGAGCAGAGGGCCTCCAGCCCTGGAGCAGCTCCGTGGCCTCTGGACTGTCTCCAGCAGCTCCAGGTCTGTCTTGTGTTGGGAGCCCCAGGGCTGGAGGCTGCTCTGCAGGTGGGGTCTCACCTGAGCAGAGGAGGAGAATCCCCTCCCTCACCCCGCTGCCCATGCTGTGGGATGAGCCTGGGACAGGGACTCTGTGGGCTGTGAGAAGAAACTGCAGGGTCACAGGCAGTTTTTCATCCACCAGTTCAAATTAGAGAGTCACACACACTGACATTACTTGCATTTAAAGACAGAAGAGAATACAATCAACTTTAGGCCTGTCTAGACATCAACATTACATCCTGGCATGGCACCATCAGTAGAATCTCAGCAGACCACATTCTTTTTGGGTTCAGAGGAAAGGAATCAATTTGTTTTCATACCTTGTTTTATAATTTGGTGAATTATATAAGTGGCCAGTGACAGTATCTTCTTGCTCAGAATGGTGAGATGGTTGAGTTTGAGTTGGTAGCACTTTGATTTGTAATTTTCCAACCATTGCAACAACTTGAATTGTCTTTTCAACCAATCACCACTGAACTTGCTTCCAGAAGATATAAACCTTTCCATTAATATACAGAAGAAAATATATGTCAGTCAATTCCTGGTACCACCTGTGGGTGTTTCAGTATCAGATTGAATCTTAAGTCCTGATAAACAAAGGAAGGAGATTTAAACTGCCATGAATTCTTTATCTGACTTAAAAAGAGTTTAATCTTAGTGATAATGGTGCAGAAAGCCAGGCTGAGCTACTCTTTAAGATTTGTTAATTAATGTAATTTTTTTTCTTTTTGACTTTTTTTTTTCCTTTTTTCCCTAAAGACGCCAGGCTTGGGGACTGGAATCATAAAAGTGAAGGTTTGTTGTTTATGCAGAGATGCAGGAATTTGCCTTACTGGTATCATTTGCAGAAGCAGCTTTTTCTGATGTTTCACTCCTGAATATATTTGTTGTCCACTTCTAACTAAACCCATGGATTAGAGTTTAATTTTTGATGTTTGCGTTTGGAGTTGCTTACCCTTCTGTCAAACAAATACTTCCTTTTTTCACTTTCTGTGGTGTGTGAGTACACTTGAGCTGTAAAGATTTTTGAATATTTTCTGTGTCCTGTGTTCAGCTCCTCTTGTAGCGCTTAGAGGAGAAAGTGGCAAACAGGAAAGGTTCTGGCCCAGACCCATTAATAGCAGCATTTGCAAACCAGTTTGTCTAACAGCAGTGATGGATGTTCTCAGTCTCAAATTTTAATATTCAGCCCTTTTTTTCCTCTCTAGTTTCCATGGTAGCTTGTAACAGCAGGATTATCCTTCAGCTGTGTGCTGTGTGTAAAGATCACTTTATAGAGCTCTGAGCTGGCTACTTCCTTGGGAAGAACAGGCTGCTTTTGGGGAAGGGGAACAGTCCTCAGCCTGGGAAGTGCTCCCCTCTGCCTGTGCTGAGCAAAGCTTGCAGTTCCTTCTGACTGGAAACAGGGAGAGACATCACACTGTGATGAAAAATGCATTTAACCCCTAGGGAGTTGCAGACTTTGATCTCATGCAAACAGTTTAAGGTGGCAGGGACTGTGAAAATGACAAGTCCTCCCTGCATTTCTTTCTTACTCCTGTCAGCCTGTAATAACAGCAACCAAGTACTAAATGTCACAGAATCCCAGGATGGTTTGGGTTGGAAGGGGCCTTAAAACCCATCCAGTGCCACCCCCTGCCGTGGGCACCACTGTCCCAGGCTGCTCCCAGCCCTGTCCAACCAGGCCTGGAACACTTCCAGGGATCGAGGGGCAGCCACAGCTTCTCTGGGCGCCCTGTGCCAGGGCTTCATCACCCTCACAGGGAGCAATTCCTTCCCAATATCCCATCCAGCCCTGCCCTCTGGCAGTGGGAAGCTATTCCTCACTGTCCTGTCCCTCATCCTTTGTCTCAAGTCCCTCTGCAGCTCTCCCGGAGTCCCTTTAGGCACTGGAAGGTGCTACAAGGTCTCCCTAGAGACCTATAAAAATTAATTACATGTATGAAGTCTCATTTGTAGGGAAACTACAAAGAGAAGTTGCAAGGAGAAGGGGAAACTGAAAAATCTGTAACAGTGGAATGAGGGATGGAAAGGTAAACTTGTGCCTTTAAATGCAGCAGAGTACAAGGGGAAAGGAAGAAATTATGGATTCTGAAAACGGCAAGAAAGGAATGTGTTCTTTGAGGACACATCTTCTCAGAGGAGCTTAGGAAGCAGAAGAGAGAGGCAGGCAGGCAGACGTACATCCCAGTGGTTTTGCTTTGCATCAGCAGCCAAAATAGCAGTTTTCTCTTTTCACCTGATGAACTGACTGGGGACTGCTTTAAGCTCCTGCAGAATGATGGAGCCGGAATACACCCCCGAACAGGGTCAGAAATTACAATGGAACTCCATTTTTGGATATTCTCATCAAGCAGTTGATCCATAGTGTAACATCCCTTGGTGTTTATGTTGTGGGCTTCAAGAACAATTTCATGGGGGAAGGACAAGAAAGCAATTAGTAGGTAAGAGTCTGTGTTGACAGGAATGAGAATGTAGTTATGCTCTAAAAATGGGTAGTGTACAGAAAACCCAGCATTCTGGTTAAACTTAAAAATATGAGTATGTTACAGGAAAGACACCATGATATTAAGGCTTCCAGACATCTTAAACTGATAGTGGGGGAGAGGAAGCACTGAGAAGTCCTAAAAGGAAAATTTGCTGAAAATGCTGAAAGCTGGGGGGGAAAATACTGTTTCTTACAAAATACTGAGAAAACTAAATGCCCTTTACAAAATAAAACACTAGATGAAGAAGGTTCTGTTAAAATACTTTATTTTACAGTATTGCTCTGCATTTTGTCACTTTAAAGATTTTTTCCACCAAGCTGTAAGACACAACCAGAGGAGTTACAGGGTTGGTTAACCTGGTCTGGTGGAAGGTGTTCCTGTCCATGGCAGGGGCTTGGGACAAGATGAGCTTTTAGGGTCCCTTCAACCCAAACCATTCTCTGAGCCAGGTGGCTGCTTTGTTCTGACTCTTGCATTTGTGTATCTACCAGAAATTGTATGATAATACATGGTGTGTTTACACAGACATTTTTAATTTGTACGAAGTACACCATTTCAACTAATTCCGGTAGTTAAATTTGTAAGATAGAGGATCCAAAGCAATGTAAGAGGAGTTATAACTAAGGATTTAAGGCATTTTTCTGATTAAACATGCTTTACTTGAAATGTTCCTCTGTGTTTTTCTTCTTTCCTTTTTCCTTAGCAGCACTTGATTAATTTTCCCCCTTGAGTACACTATCTTTGTGTTAATTAATATACTCAGACTTTTCATTCCCTCTTGTACTTCATCTGTGATTTATTACTATTTGTCTTTCAACACTCTTTTCAGGGCCTGCTGCTTTATTACTTCTGTAAAGTTTGGGGTTTCTAGTATTACTAAGTTTATAGAGGTGAATCTTTTATATATTTCGCTCTCAAATACTCCTTACTGAATCTTACACACAGACTGTTGAGAAACACATTGTATGTTGAGCTTTCCTAGTTTCTGCTCCTTTTTCCACATTCCCACTTACATTTGTCCTGTCAACACTTGCTGTGATCTGTGTGTGTTCCAGCAGTTTATCTTTTCTCAATTCTGAGGTGACAGGTCCCTCTTGCATTGTATTTTTAGAAGCATATCCAGTCTTTTATGGATTTTGGCTCTAATATGTGCTCTCTCATTTTCTTATCTATGCCAAAACATGTTGAGCAACTATTCATTGTGTTGTTTTAACTTCACTTTTGATATGATGCTTCCTCTTATTTTTCCATAGTAGCCGAGTTCCAATCAAAATTTTAAAAATTAGGGCGTTTTTTCTACAGGGTGATATTTTTGTAAATCCCTCTTAAGTAAAGATCCTGTCTCTGCTGTGGAAATGGCCAATCCAGGCACAGAGCCATTGATATCAAAAGCTTTAGAGGCAGCAGATAGAGAATATGTTCCACTCCCAGAGGGGAGGTTTTTCAGATAGCACCTGACGTGTTTAAACCATTGCTGTTACTAGTTTCCTACTCCTCCTCAAATTGCTTAAAGACTAAGCTCAGAGTACGTAGACTTCTTAAAGTTCATGAAATGGAAACATGAAGTCCTTGATTTTGTCTGATGGATACATATTTGCAATAAGGAAAAAGCTGGACTGCAGCCTGAGCCCTCTTCCTTATGTTCTCTGGTAAGGAAGGGCCTTTTCCTGCATTGTTCTTGTGTTTAGGGCTTTACACACCCAAAGAGCAGTGTCACACTCAGGGTACCTGGAGTTACAATTGTGTGCTGGTCTTGTGTACATTCACCCATGAAACTGCTGGGGGATACCTGGAAAATGGGGAATATGCAGTTAGGGACCATCGTGGAGATAGTTTAAATTGTTCAGTGGGGAACCTCGGCAATAAGAGCAAAAGCATTCTGCCAGCACCTTTATCAACCCTCTTAAAAGAACCCCCCCTTCCTATGCTTCTTCCCGGGTTCATTGGCTGCAGCAGAGCTGCACAAGTCAGAGACACAACATCACCTCCACAGCTCCTGATCCCTCCCCAGATCGTTCTGGTGTCTGTGCTAATGAAGCCACACAGAACAGCAGACAGCCTTGGGAGGTTGGTGACTCACCAAAGCTGACACACAGAGAGACTAAATCAAGGTTACACAGAGCATCTGAAGTTTAGAACTTCTTAATTGCTGGTTTAATTTCTAAAGACAAAGATAAGGGTTTTTTGCATGTGAGTTCTCAAATTTTTGGTGTTTCATTACAGAAAAAAGCTCCATACATGTGTTTGTATAGTCAGAAGGTTAAAAGGGGCTTTGGAATGGGCTAGCAGCTAAGAGAAAATGGTTTTTTCCGAGAAAAGCAGGAAGAAATAATTATGTGAAAAAAGAGAATTCCTCTCATCTTGCATACTTTTAAATGAGGAGAGGGAAAGATAAAGGCATTGCTTTGTGCCAGCTCAGCTAATTTTTTCATTGTCTTTTCACAGGTCATTGTCAGTAAATGCTTTGGTCTGTGATATACTCTAAATAAGTGATTTCAAGAGAAGCAGAACTAATGAAGAGACATTTCTAATGTATCTCTGTTCAACTTTCCTGAATTATACAAAAGCAGGTGAATGTGTTCGTGAAGTGCAGGGTAAGCTGTACGAGAGACAATATTCTGGATGCTGTGTAACTCCAAAAAGAGATTGGCCCACACACTGCCAGGCAGGAGGTGGTTGTGCTGCAGGTGAAGCTGTTCTTGAAGAAGCAGCAACAGCACTCCCAGTGTGTGTCCTGTCTGTCTCCAGCTCAGAGGGAGGCTGAGATTAACAGAGACTGGGGTCATGGTTCACACTGTTCCCCAATAACCTTGTTGGCTTCTGTTCAATTACCTGCTTTTGTAAAATTTATTGGGATACTTTATATCCAAGACCAGTCAGGTTTGGTTAAACAAAAAGATTAGAATTTATTAAGCAGCACAGTTACAGATGGAAGTGCACCCAGTCTCATTTCCTTCTTTCAGGTTAATAAAAAAGCATAAAAATGTTGCAGATAGATGGTGGCTTTCACTTAATGAAGGAAATCAGATGTTTTAGATATGCTTTTCCATTATGCTTCTGTATCTTCAGTCTCACTTTTTGAAGCACACCAGCTTTCCTCATATTGACAGATGAAGTTCATCACCATTCTGCAGCAGCTCTGTGATGCTTACAAAGCCTCTGCTTTACTGTTTTGTAATGTGTCGGCTTTTTTCTATCAAGTAAAGGATATGGGAGGATCCTGGTCAGCCCCGGCCTGGTGGCTCTCTGGATGATGCTGTTGAACACTGGGAAGTAAGGACTGGCTCTGGGAAACCTGGGGCTCAGCAGTCTCTTTGGTGTGCCATTGCTGATAAGGGTTGGCACTGTAGAGATATCCAGTGCAGACACCCCTGTAGTCCTGATCCTTCCCTTCTATGTTAAACAACAGCCAACAGTTACAGGAGAATGCAGGAGCCCTGGACTGAGGGTGTTTCTTCAGAGTTGTGTCTGGGAAGCTCCCATGCAGGTAACAGCAGCTTCCTTGAGGAAAATGAAGAAAGGGAAGTTCTCTCAAGAGGCAAGAGGCAGGTGAGCAAGGAGCAGAGAATATGGTGGTCCATCAGCAGCTGCAAGGGACTGACTTGCTTTTGGCCTGCTGAGCTCTGTCAGATTTTGGCACAAAAAAGTCTGGCCTCTTGTTTCTCTCTTTTTTCCCCCTCTTGGTTTTCTTATTAGATACTATGTTTTGTGGACTCTAGAGCATGAATCAATTGACAATCTCTTGATAATTTCTCCTCTTTTTGTATTTTTTAGGACTTGCCTTTCATCTTCCCTACTTTACTACTTCTGAGAAATATAGGTAGAAATAAGAGTAACAAATGTCTGAGGAAAAGATCAAAACTCCATCAGGGAAAGCAGAAAGACCGAGGGAAAGAGGATAGACCATGGCTATCTAATCCTTCTGTGACTGTCTTTTGCCTCCTCAGTTTCCGGAAAGTGGAGGTACCATGTTTTACAGCATTTTGTTTTATGTGCTGGAGAGATGTTGACACTGAGTAACAAGAGGTTTGTTTCTCTGCTGCAGAAAATACCTTTTAGGAAAAACATGTCAAGGCACGTTGCAATACTGTCAGTATGTGTGTGGGTCACTTCTGAGCTCTGGGAACCTGCAGGTGGGACAGGCACATCCATAGAAAGTGGAAGGAAGGGTGGACACTGAAGTGAATGTCCTTGGTTTCTGTGAAAGTGAGCCTGAAGTTTTTTGAAGCATGAAAGGTGGGTAAGTGCAGTGTGGTTAAGAGAGTCAGCCTGTATTTGCTGGAGGCTTTCTTGGTAGTTCTCACTCTCCTGAGCAAGGAGAAACTGGGCAGTAGCATTGCTGTGTCTCACAAAGGCCAAAGGATGATCTTGCTGCTTCCTTCAATTATTGGAGGACTAGACTACAGAGAAGAGGACTGCAGGCTCTTCATGCAGTCAGTTCTGCATGACACAAGTAGAATTTTGGGAAATTCTAGTTTGACAGAATGGAAAACATTTCTGCCATGAGGTAGTCAGGCACTGGAGGCAGAAGGGCTCCCTTTGTGGGTGAGCCCAGTGTGGGTTTGCTGTCCTAGGACATGCTCAGACTCACCTTATCTAGCTGGGATCTCTGCTTTGGAAAGGTTTTGGACTAGCTGACAGTCAGGAATCCTGCCGCCTAAATTATTCTACAGTTCTAGACTTCTAAGGAGGGTAAGAAGCTGTGAGTTTGTCCTTCTGTGGACAGCATTTGGTAAAAATTATAGGAAATAGAACAGGCATAAATAATCTGTGTTAAAATAGTAATTATGTACTTAGTGCTTTTAAAATTGGGGGATTAAACCTTATAGCTATCCAGAAGAATGCATAATAAAGAGTCAATAAAATACGGAGCCTATTCCAGTGTGATGGAACAGAAATCCATTCATTATTTTTCCTTTAAGAAGTACTCAGTGTTTTAAAAACTGCTCTGGGGTTTATTGTAGAAAGTACAGTAGTGGTACAAAGCGATTGCTCTCAGTTGGAATGGGTTTATCAGACAGATTGGATGTTTTCAAGGCCTTTGTTAGTACATTGTCCCACACCTGAGCTTGTGTTACAACAAGAGACACCTGGTGCGAAGCCTCAGCTCACTCAGCAGGTACTGTGGCCAGTGGAGAACTCCCCCAAGAGCCCAGGACTGGGGCTGTGCCCCAGGAGCAGGGCACAGGTAGAATGCCTCTTGTTAGCAATGGCAAGAGTGTTTCCTCTCCGTTGGTGGCTACAGAAATGCCCACACTGCAGGAGTGTGCTCGTGTTTGTGTTGTCAGGCTCTTGTCCTGTCACCTGACCCCACTGAGAAGTGCCTGGCGCTGCTCTTTGCCCCCTCAGGTCGGGTGTCTGTGCCCACAGACAGGTTCCCCTGGCAGGAGGGGAGAACTCGTGCCCACTCTGGGCCCCTTGTTTCAGAGGGAAGCTTGCTTTGGTGGGGACCCGTTCACAGGGCGGGTGAGGGGGGAGAGCAGATGTGGAAACAGCCTGTGATAAAGGCACTCAGAAAGAGGAGACAGACCTAAATGGACTTAGTGCAAATATTTACATTGTTGTATCTTACACTTGGAGCTCAGCCTCCACACTACCTATGTTTATATTGCTGGGTTTGAGTCACTTCTGACAGCAGGCAGCCAAAGGCTGCTTCCACACATGCACTGATAAGCTGTAGTTACATTCTGCTCTCGGAGCCTGCTGTCATTGTCAATAATCTGAAAATACAACCTCTCTGCTTGGCAAAGCTCTGAAAGGCAAAGTTAAGAATTAGAAATAAAGGGCAAATTTATATGTACGTATATTAGACACAAAAAAATCTCTCTCAAACTTACACTGCACCTGCACTTCGAGCATTGAATGTAGTTTTGACCATCCCACTTCCTAAAGAATACACAAATTTAGAGAGACAAACCCAAGCAATGGGGAAAAGAATGGCAAATAGAGGAATAGTTTTTCATGCTGAGATTAACAGAGATTGGGGTTGTGGTTCACACTGTTCCCCAGTGACCTTGTTGGCTTCCATTCAATGGCCTGCTTTTGTAAAATTTATTGGGACACTTTATATCCAAGTTGCAAAAAGATCCTGGTTTATCAAATAAAATGATCAGGCAGCAGTTTTAGAAATAGAAGGAGGTACCTTCTGAAGGAGTGAGGGGCTAAACTGCAGGTTGCACTGATGCAGAGTTCTATGGAGATGGAAAGTACAAATGAGTTAAGAGATGATGGATCCATGATCAGCTGTTAAATCCGATATTCAATGTGCCTTAAAACTCTGCAGCTCAGGTAAACCCTGAACTGCTGCCAAATGTGAAATTTGTGTGATGCTGCCTTGTGCTTGCATTCTGCCTAACACCCGGTGCTGATGGCTGAGTACAGGAATCCTGAGGTTAATTTGTTTCATTGCATCCACCAGGAACCTTCTTGACAAACCTCTGCTTACAGCACACGTGCAGGTAGCACAGCGTGAGCAGCTCTCACAGAAATGAACCTTGGAACCAGCCCTGAGGGAACAGGTGGGGAGTTCCAGAGGAGCATTTCCTGGATGTGTGCTTTCCCTCTCTCCTCAGGCGTGAGAGTCCTCTGTGGCCACAGACTCCCCATTCAGCCACGGTGACCTGGGTTAGTGCAGGGCACGATGTGGCTGCAGGGTGACTGTGGAGCTGAGGGCATCCAAGAGCAAAAGCTGCAAGACATTGCCAGGGGCAAACTGCTGCCTTTGGGGCAGCAAAGGCTCCTCAGCTTTTCACTCATGTTCATGTCACTGACTGCTGTTCAAAGTTACCTGACAAAAAGGTGGGTGCCATGTGAGAAATGCTCCTTTAAGTCATCAAAGCACAGAAGGATCTGTTTTCTGAAATAATTCAGTAAAAATGCTGGATTGCAAGTTTAGTATCTTTGCTTAGTAATTGTGTGACTTCATGCAAATTGTCTCTGTGAGGATGCAAAGCAGCTTACACTTGGCAAGTGCAAATGCTGTAGAGCCATCGCAAACCAGCCTTATCTGCCTTAAACCCAGAGCAAGGGAGTTTCCTTTAGCAAAATTTTAAGACTTGAGCACATGAAGTGTACTCTTCTGGATGCACTAAATTACGCAGGCCTACTTCTTTTTCTGCTAGCAATTCGGGGACTGAGCATGCTTTCTTGCTGAAGAGCATTTTGCCAGTTTTCTACCTATGACACCCTTTGGCAGTGTTGGCTGGCAGCTGTCATTCTAGCTGTTCTAAGTAATTATGTCACCAGCAAACTATCTGCTCAGTTATTATCCTTTCTTTCAAAGCATTTATATCTGCTATGGAACATATTTTATCAACATCTTTACATACAAAGATCTATTGGTAGGTTCATTCTGTTCTGGGAACTGACCATTTTTGTTATCTTTGTTTTCCTGGTTTTAATTTGAAAACTTTCCTTGCATATGATTATTGCATATCAACCCCTTTAAGAAAATGAGGGAGATCATTGTAGGATTTTGAAAATATCTCTGTTTTGCGTAAATGTCTGACTATTAGCTGGTTATTGATGCCTCATGGAGTTCCAGGGGGATTGTGAAGCATTATTTGATGGAGATAACATCAACCCTTGAACAGACACACCAGATCCGTAGTAAAACACCTCCCAGTCGGACACAGCAATCACATTTAATGGTGTGTAATTCTTTGGGTCACTCCTGAATTCTTTATTTTTTCCCTTTTTTGTTCTTCTGACACTCAGTATAGTTTAGCCAAGTAGCAAATTCCCACACATAATTGCAGTTTCAGAATTTCATAGGATGTTTTCTTTAAAGTACAGATGAAGTTTCTATCTCTTTATACTATAAAAATATGTACTTTTTTCTTTTTAGCAAGGGGAAATAACTGGATTGTCAGTGACATACATCATTCTCTTCTTTGTAAAAATCCCTTGTTATCTTCAATGTATTTCTTCCCATACTTGTAACGAGGTCAGTGCCATCACTGTTATCTTCTGGATCAAATAACATTTTGGATTTCAAAAGAGATTAGCAGTTCATATCATATGAAATGCTAGTTATGTAGATAAAGTTATCAACTCCCTAATGTCACTCAGAACTTTGAATTTATAAGTATAATTCAGAATTGCTCTTAAAATGAAACAATTATCATTGAGTTTGAGTATCAGAAATAGCAAGGATTTGATATTAAATTCTACTGTTTTGTCCAGTGACCCCTGTGTTAGTAAAAAAAAAAAAAAAAAAAAATCCTCCCAGATTTACTGATAACATTTAATGATGCTCCTTCTAGATATTGGCAGTATTAACTTTACTGATTGTTTTAAGCACAGACTCATGGAATTGTTTCGACTGGAAAAGCCCTCTGACACTCTCCAGTCCAACCCTTACCCAGTGCTGCCAAGGCCATCACTATCCCACGTCCCCAAGTGCCACATCCACACGGCTTTTAAATCCCTGCAGTGATGGGGGTTCCACCACTGCCCTCGTCAGACTCTGCCAGGGCTGGACAACCCTTCTGGGGAAGAAATTGTCCCCAGTATCCAACCTTACCCTCCTCTGGCACAACTTGAGGTCATTTCCTCTTGTCCTGTTGCTTGTTACTTGAGAGCAGTGACCGACCCCCAGCCGGCCACCACCTCCCTTTAGGCAGAGAGTGAGAAGGTGTTCCCTGCACCTTCTCACTGAGGGTGCCCTCGTTCACCTCACCCAGATCGTGGCTGAAGATACTGAACAGGACTGGCCCCAGCACTGGGCCCTGGGGACACCCTGGTGACCGACCACCGCCTGGGTGTAGCTCCATTCCCCTCCGCTCCCCAGGGCCCACCATCCAGACGTTTTTTTACCCTGTAAAGACTCCGCTCATCCAAGCCATGAATGGCCATCTTCTCTAGGAAAAGGCTGTGGGAAATGGTCAGAGGCTTTACTGAAGTCTGGGTAGACACCTCCACAGTCTTTCCCTCATCCACCAAGCAGGTCACAGAAGGAGGTCAGATTGGTCAAGCGGGGCCTGCCTTTCATAAACCCACCCTGGCTAGGCCTGGTCCCTAAAGCTAAAGATTTTTGTAAACTCTAAGAGATTATACTGAGATTTCCATACTGGACAAGATGTCTTCTAGGCTGAATTTGGTGTGAAAGGCCAGCAGAAGCAGTTAAGCTAATTTCTGAATGACAGTAGGAACTAAGTGTTTCCTTCCTTATATCTAAGTTACATAAACCAGAATAGTAATGGATTTCAGGGCCTGGTGTAAGGAAGGAGGTAAAACTGAACATGTTTTAGCTGTGGTCCCTTGGACTGTCCTGTTCTCTCCCAGTGACAGTGTCTGTTGGATGTACATGCCATCGTGGGCAGGGCATGAGCACAGAGTGGGGTCTGTAGGTGGCAGTCAGGCACTGGGAGCAGAGAGCACTAAAAGGCCATAAGGACAGAGAAAAGACTCTAACAACCAGAGTCTCCTCTTTCCACAATCAAGATTTCCTTTCAGATTTTCCCAGCTTTAACAGCACCTTCTAGTAAAGGTGGCAATGCTAATGTAGTTCTTTGTAATGACTTTCCTGGTCTTCATTTAGTTCCAAAAAAATGCATGGAGGGTTTTTTAGCAAAATCAAGATCTGAAAATTCAGGAAAAGGAGCTTGCCATTAAATCCTTGTCCTGTGTAAAGTTTACATTTGTTTTGAAATCCAGAATAGCTTTTTTGCAAATGTCTAGGTGACAGAAGGGGAGAGAAGCCAGGAGTTTCTGCTGGAGACATCTCCTATGAGCCATCAAAACAAGAAGGCCAGATACAAAAGCTGTTTATACTTGGTATATAGAGGTGCATGATGTACAGTAGGTTGGGAGAGGAAGGGACTCAAACTAGTGGGGTCTGATCAAGGAGTAGAATAGAGCAAGTTAAAGACTGTCCGGTGAATTCTTACAATGTGGTGCTGACAGGTGTTTGATACAGAAAATGAAGAACAGAAATGAAAAATAATTTTCTCTAGAAGTAATTCTCATAGTTGGGATGGAAACTTAATGAGAATAATAATAATGACAATAATGATGATGATGATAATAATAATAATAATAGTCCTAGTTTTGTGAGAGCAGAGTGAAGAGCAAAACAACGATAATGGTCTTCAAAAGAGGAAGAGTAAAATAGATATAAAATTTCTGTGTGGGAAACACAACCAAGGCTAAGAAACAGGCGTCTTATTCCAAGATTTCTATTTGAGACTCAACTGTAACCTAAAGCAAAGGAGGAATAGGAATTAAAGCCAGAGAACTACTTGTTTCATTCATGTGCTGTGAAATGGTCTGAAAATCATCAAATTTGAAAAATGAAATTACTAAAGGTAAAGGTACAAGAATTGCAGGATCATGATGATAAAAATCAGAGCAATTCATCAAATATGTAAAAAATGAAGAGTAACAAAATTCTTTTCTGTAATGTAGCAGAACTGATAAGCAGAAGGTCTATCAGAGGACTGGACTGCAGCAAGAGAGTGCACTTTTCATGGCTGTACTGTGTATAAGGCCTTCACATTGCCAAGAGATTTCACAGAACACATTCAAACACATATTTGGTTTTATTGTAGGAGGGTAGACTTAGGTGAGCCATTAGAATTCTTTTTAACAGTTATCTGTGATTCTCTGTTTGATAAGGTTTTATTTGCACAAAACTCTACTTATTTTCCTACTGGGATTCTTGCTGATTCATTCAGTAAGAGTTCCCTGGCAAAAGCTGCTCTAAGGATGAATTGGGTGTGTGCCTTATCAGAAGCCTCTGGTTTTTGAACATTGGAAGCAGAAGTTGGGCAGTGTAGAGTCCATGCAGCAGGTAGAATTGGGGAATAAATCAATAAAAGGGTCTTCTGTTCCTACATGTGCTGAAATTCTGCCAAATATTTAGGCTGACTTCTTTCTCGAGTCCTGACCTCTGGTCTCAGCAAAGAGTTTCAGTGTTCAGGGACAGAAGTCAATGGAAAGTCAGGAGCCCTCCTGGGATTTAGGAGTCTCAGCATCTGTTTGGATGTGCTTCAACTGCCCCAGTACTGCTTCTATTTAAATTAATGATTAACACCTCTTGATTCCAATGAGGTAAGAGCTACTTCAGTGTTCTTATGTGATTGTGAGCAAGCCACAGAAAATGAACTTTTCTACTGGCCTGAGTAATTTTTGGGTAGATTCAGGCAGCTCTCTTCTGGAAATAGTCAGTGGAAGTGCTACAGCAGAGTACTCTGACCCAGGATGAGCACTGAGAATTCATGTGCTCCTCCTGTTGGTTTGACTTCAGTCTTTATCATCTGTCACACAGAATTTGTTACTGCCACTTCTCAGATGATTGAAAACTGCACTTCAAGACATTACGGAAGTGAATTATTTCTTGTGATCTAAATTTTAAGTGGGGCAAAAGGTATAGGAGTTGCACATTGATATCAAGAGAGATAAATACTGCCCATCCAGCAGTTCCATATTCACCATCCATCCTCACAAATGTTTTTATTAAACTTGCCCTGTCTTGGCAGTTTCAATTAGTTCCTGGTGCTGTGGTCCCCACTATTGACTTTGAGCTGATGCAAAAGGCACATTGTTTTTTTTTTCATAAACTTCCCAGGGCAAATCTTCCTGTATCTTCATTTCAGTGTCTGTATAAACCTTTTTTCTGTTTTTCCAACTCATGTGTTTTAGAGATCAGTCTAATCCGTTACCATGAATTTAAGGTGGGTTTATCCATTCACCTCAGCCTTAAGCTGCAGTTTCCCCACTGCTTTTCTTGCAGCTGACTCAGCGTGGGCAGGTGGTCCAAAAGAGAAGGGATGAAATTGTCTGTGTAGCCTTGGTGGATGAAAACTGACCATATAGGTAGTGTCCTCCATAGTATATAATTTGTTACCATCAGCAGTTTAGATTTCAGGAGTCCATTTGCCAGTGAGCAGTTTGTTGTCATCAGCAGTGTGTAAATGACTGTGGGCTGCTAGACTGAGTACCACTTGTTTCTCTCATCTGACTTTTCCTTTCCTGTAGAAATCCCAGAGCTGCCATGTGCAGGAGGACACTGCAATGTGGCACTTGGTGTGATGGTGTTCCCTGATAGCCAGCAGTGGTCAGTGCCAGTACCTCCTGTTTGGAGCTGGAAAGGCAGTCATGGGACCACCCACATCCCAAGGGTACCATGTTTAACTCCTGGTAGTAAAGGCTGGTTGTTGCTCAGACTCAAGGGCTTACACATCCTACAGAGCTCTTGGAGATCTTTATTGTTGCTTTACTTTTACAGGGCTTACTAATAAAACTGGTTATTCTTCTCACTCTAAATACATGTTTTCAAACCACTGAGTCCATGGTGCGTTACATCTCCCAGAAATACTATATCTGGTTTTGTACTCAGTTTAGGGGTTTTTAAGGTGTATTCATACAGTTTTGTATAGGCCTTTAGTCTTCTCTCATTGAAGTTAAGATTTGTGCTGTGTGTGAATTTTTTCTTTTCACTGTTAAAGGTCGAGTTGGGTGCTGTGATTATTGACATATTAAATTGATACTTGTTTTAGCTGAAAGTTAAACTGGAATTTGGTCATTAAGGAAATATATTTACATGTCGGTGAGAATTTCAATTCTCTTCACTAAATACAGAGGGAGAGCTTCATGACAGAGGTAAAACTCAGCTTAGAAAAGGACATGAAGCAACTTGAGTAAGGTAGAGACTTCAGGGATGCATTCCACTCCTTCAACTGTACTTTATAAATATTCTGTTAAATTTTAAGGATTCACCTGAAAATGGGAAAGTTTTGCTTTTCACTAATCATAAAAACTATGAGTTTGAATAATGTTGACCATTGCAATGTTAAAATTTTGTGGTGACACCATGAAATCTGAGCAGAGCCTTCATAGCATACTTAGAGTGTTAAATGAGTTTGCCAGAAAAACCAATGGGGCTGTGCTGTGGTTGGGTGGGGGAGAGGTGGTAGAAGGAAAAGCAGTCAGGCCAGAGGCATTGCCTACTGCCAGATAAGCAGAAACCTACTGCTTGTGCTTTCCATTACTTCTGTTAACTGGCTCCTGAAAAGTGGGGGAAGGAATGGGACAGGACAGTGTGTGAGTGCTGTTCTCCACTCCGAGCACTTGCTGATTCTCCCTTGGCAGTGTGGAGCTCTTGCCCACCCTGGGAGATGTCAGGAGTGTGTCTCGTGGTGTGCACACCTCTGCCTCCTGGTCCCAAAGAACTGCACCATTGTTTGTTGGAAGGTGGTGGAGGGTCTTCCCAGCCTCATGTGTGACACCTCTGCACAGGGAGCAGTGACACCCTCGAGTGCCCAGGGAAAGGTGATGCTCTCAGTTCTGCTCGTGCAAGGTAAACAGCCTGGCCATGACTGCGGAGAAACTGAGGCTGTGGCTGGTTATTAGAAGAAGCCATAAATAGATAAGAATAAAATTAGAATCAGGGCTATATACCAGTAAAATAGCAAGGGTCAGTAGGTTACTCTTTGGCCGAGAGGTATGCTGCCAGTGGTAAGAGCAGCGGATGGCAGCATGCCATGGGAGAAAGGGGCATTCCTGCAGCAGAGGCGGTTTGCGGTAGGATGTGTCCACTGTTCTGAGCCATACTGGGAAACTGCTTCATTTAGCCAAAACAAAACTCTCAGGACTGGGGGAAAGATTAAAATGTATGCATGTACAGGTTATTTCCAAGCTGAGAAAATATACTTTCAGTTGTCATGTGGTGGTATTTTCTTGGGTTCCTGGTTTTATGTTGATATATTGCATTAGTTATTGTTTATTAATGATATGGAAAGTACCATGCACAAATTTAAATTGCCATTGTCAGAACTGAGGTCCACAGTATTATGCAGTATGAAATAGATAACAAATATTATTTCATGAAGAAGCAAAGGCAATTCAAGAAATCAATATTTAATTTGCTTTGTAAAACTGTACCTGTACCAACATACAGAGGCTTGGTGTGCTCTAACTGTGCTTGCATGTTTTGAAATACTTGTATTTCTAATGCTCTTTTTTTGCTGAATAAAATACCGGAATTAAAACATTTGCATAATATTTAGTATGTTTAAATTTTCTTTATTTATCCTTTGTAGAGGGACTAATACTGTTAACTGTTTAGCTGCTTCTGTTATGGTCTGAATTTTTGAAGCCATACAGTGGATCATTAATCCAGTTGAACTTTTTGCAAAAGCTGAGAGATTTACTCTTTGTAATGTTAATGATGTTGGGATGGATTTTGTAGCTCTGCATTTTGCTTAATTTTTCTGAATTTCTTCCATCAATAAAGCAGATTGTGAAGTCGTGAAGAGAAGATAATGCAGCAGCAGCAGCAAAAAAAAAGTCTTTATGTTGCCCTGGGTTATATGGTTAGATATTTAGATAGTGTCTAGTTGCAGAGGCAATAATGTGTCAGAATACTTTATTTGTATACTGATTGAATTTTGATAAAGACACAAGAATTTTCATTTATGACTATTGTGTTGTTCTATTTTCAATTTTGGTAGCTTTGTTTGATTTACAATGAAAAGTTAATCCTATCAATTCCACTGTTCGGGTAACAAGGGGAAGTGGAAAATCTACGTGAAAGAATAACAGAGATGCAGTTGCTGCTTCTGATGCTGAGCTGGCTCATGTCTTGGCTGAGCCCTTTGGAGCCTTTGGGTTTGGAAAATGTGCCTCAGTCAATAAACCATGCTGGTCCTGAGCTGGGCAGTGTGAAAATCCCAGTGTGTATGTAGGACAGGAATATCTGTCACCCGGGGCATTCGGCATGGAAAGCAGAACCACCAGGAGCGGCCGTGGAACTGAAAGATGGCCCTCATTTGATTTTGCACACAAAATTAAAAGCACTGGGCAGCTGCAGACATGACACGAGTCCTCCATGGTTATCACTGCTGTATCACACTTGTTTGGCTGCAAAGAGTGAAGGGATGGAAAATGGTACTAACTCCTTGTTTGAAAGCACATTACAGGACAGATGAGTTCTTTTTCCCTACTTCTTCAAGAGACAGCCTTGTTCAAAGCATTCCTGTTCTTGTTGCACTCTGCATACTCTTATATGTATTACTGAGCTGTTTGTTTAGTGACAGAAAAACATTGATGTTTTGGTGTAGCAAAACCATGCTGTGTTCATTTCTCTTGTTCTTTCATTACTTTACAGGTACCGTAAGAATTGAAATGTTCAGGAACATGCAAAATGCAGAAATCATAAGGAAAATGACAGAAGAATTTGATGAGGTAGAGTATACAAATAGTTCTTCTAAGTATTATGAAATATATTACCATATACTTCTGGTTTAAATTAAAAATGCAGTGGATAAGTAATGTTTCAGTATGGGACACTGCACTGACAAGCAAAGCAGCAACTTCAGCTGTTGGATGCAGAGTAACAGGGCAGCAAGGACAAGAGAGGTTCATCAGAGCAGGCAGGGAGAGGAACCAGAGGACTCTCATCCCACTGAGTGGCATTCCAGGAGCTCCTGGGAGTGCCATTGTACAACAAAGAGCTCCAGATTCCTGACACATCCGATTCATGAGACGGGACTGCAAGCTTTTGCAGCATTCTGCTCTGTTTTCTCTGTTAAAATTAATGTTTTGTGCATTTTAAATGGCAATTTAAACCAAATAGGAACTTGACATGAAAATTACCATTTTGGAGCAGTGATACAGAAAGAAATACTATTTCAAAAGATCTCAGCATTTTGTCTGAAACAAGTAAATTACAATTCAGACGGGGTATCTTCTGTCAAAATAAACATGTTCCTACTGGTGAATACTTTTTATCTTTGAGATTTTTGAACTGTGTTTTCTTTGATTTTTCATGTATAAAAAGCTGAATATTCTGAGCATTCATTTTGTTTAGTGAGGAAAACTAAAACTCTGGCAGGAATTTTCTGTAGGACGGCCGTGTCTCTGACCAGTTCTAAAGGGAATATCAAGGCTGTGATTCAGATAGTTAAGCAGGAAAACAATAAATAAGGGAAACGCTCTTTTTCAGGATGTACTTCTGCACAATTTCCATCTTGTCCGTGGCCTTGAACAACAAAATGTTTCAGTAAATGCCTGACTACAGCCATAGGGGTCCTCCTTTTTCTGGGTGATTGTCCCACAATTGATGAAGAAAGCATTTTTCATAAAAACCTTTTTAAAAACTGTCAAAGGTTTTCTCACAGGAGAACAAACCCTCTTCATTATGAATGTACTTAAAAGCAACATCTCTTAAAGAGTTACAGTTACTGGTACACAGTCTTTCTTTTCCATTACCTAAAACTTTTCAGAACTTCTACAGTTCTAAAAAAATGTTTCAGTTCTAGCTTCTGCCTTAGCACTTGAATGGATTTATGAGAGAATTTGTGGGCCTTAGTACAAAACCATAAAATTGTTAGTCCTAGGCTGCAACCCAATGACTATTTTGAAATCTGGAGTAAACTGTTGGCATTTCATGTGTAATAGCTCCCCCAGTACTCCAGAAATCCCAAATTGTCCCATTCTTCCATGAGTGCTGCAGGAATCAGCTGGCTGCTAGCCTGAGTTTTGCATTTATGGCAGGGATTGAAGTATTGATTTTGCTCCTCGTGAGTATAGAAATGCTTGTGCAGGATTTAAACAATGGAAATAACTTTGTTCACAAAGTTCACTTTGGGACAGGGAAGTCCATGGACATCTATTGGCTGCACTGTTTGGCTGCTTGGCTTAGGAGTACAGGTGTTTTGTAGGTGAAGTCCCTCATAATTCTTCTGCTAGAGTTGACAGGTGAACAAAGACTTGATTTACTTTGAGTTTTCTATGTACTGGGCCATCCAGTATTGTGTCAATGTCACTAATGTGTCACATTTTTATTGGTATTCAAGACTAAAAGATCCGTGACTTTATTGTAAGTTTATTCTTCCCATATCAGCCAGATGAGGCGTTTGTGGTGCAGTCTTTGTAGGCTTTTCAAAAGAGTTGTCTGATTTGTGCTTGTAGGTTGAAAATGCACCATGCAGATGTGAGTAGTTACACACAGCACTAGAGATTCTGAGGATCTGTTCCAAAAGACTGCACGTGCACACACCTTGAGAAAGCATGTGTTGGGTACCAAAGGTCACGTGCAGAGATCCATCAGGTTATGTCGGTGTGGTTGGAATGGGTGTGATTTGGTTAAATGTGATGGCTGGGGGTTTTCTGTAGGGGAATGTGGTTTATGAAGTTTAGATTCAAGGTTGTTGGATTGCAGCTCCTCTGTGCTGACATTGCTGCCTTTGCATGGTTCAGCCTGGGTGATAAGTCCTGAGGAGGAAAATGCTTGTTCCTCACAAAACCACAGAATAAATGTGCACAAATGGATGTAACTTTGGTACTTCTGACTTCTTATGCTGGCTGAGAGATTCAGGGTGGAGCATTACTGCCTTGTTGTTTTGGATTCTCTGGAATTGGCTTACAAATCAAGTGGTCAGGGAGATTTGTACTCAGGCTTTTCCACTGAGGGGGAACAAGGATTTTCTGACCGTGGGGGGCCAGTCTCCCCATAATGCAGTATATGCAGTGAATATAGCAAGAGCACGCCTGGAAAGGCGTTAAATAAACATGCCTAGTCCAATCTTGTAATAGTTTTTTGAAGACGAGGTGTATGAATCTGTAGTAAAATTTCTATTACTGCTATCAGAAGGCAAGTTATACCACTAGAAAAAAGCTGCATTTACAAGCTTTCTAATAAGGAAACCGTAAGCTTGAACAAAGCCAAGTTTGTGGGGAGGGGCAGCCAGCTGATTAGAATATTCACCTGGAGGTGAAGTGGGGATGGAGAATGACACAAACTGTCAATCACAGAAGCTTTTCTTTAGGTTTTAACCTTAAATACTTTGACATAGTCCCGTCTGATCCTTTGCTCCCACTTCCTAACCCAGGATACAAGGAAAAGAATTGAATCTTGATACTTACTTTGGACTATATGGAGCCAATACTGCAAGTGTAAAACAGTTACAATGATGTCATTGCAAAAGTGGTTTCATGCCAATGAGCCTCCCTGTTTATTGAAGAATAATGTGCTGGTTTTATTTGTGTTATTCTCCCTTTGCTTGAAGGAACAAGAGGATATTTAGTTTAGAACCTTAGACCATGATGGCTACACCAACATTAAAACAAATTAAACGGGGAGACCTTTAATACTCAATCTTTTTGTTCTGTTGTTCTGCAGGACAGTGGTGATTATCCCCTGACCATGCCTGGGCCCCAGTGGAAGAAGTTCCGCTCCAACTTCTGCGAGTTCATCGGGGTGCTGATCCGGCAGTGCCAGTACAGCATCATCTACGACGAGTACATGATGGACACGGTGATCTCGCTGCTCACCGGCCTCTCCGACTCGCAGGTCCGGGCCTTCCGGCACACCAGCACGCTGGCTGGTGAGTGAGCTGCGCGGGAGGCTTCTGCCACAGAGCCCTGCTGCTGCTTAGCCACAAGTACTTGTAGTGTGCATTGAGGCGGACCCTGACCAACATTAAACCTGTGGGAAACTCATCAAATCCCAGTACCACACATGCTACAGTTATACTTAAAATACTCCTTTCTTATTTGGAAAGGAGTGTGCTGAGGCACTTAGGGATTCCTGTCATCCCCAGGGCCTCCAGTGAATTCTGAGAATCAAAAGTGGCGTGCTTATGTCTTCTATTTTGTTATTAATTGTTCTCTTGTTGTATAGAATTTTGGACTAATTTCATGTTTTAGGGTATAAATTTATTCTAAAGAAGTATCAGGACAATTGTATTTTCAAAGAATTTCTGTCCACCAGAAAAAAAAAAAAACTATGCCTTAACTCTGGAGAAGCATAAGGTTTGGGATTACTGGACCATGCTTGTAGGACTCCTTGTCTTCTGCCTGCAGCCACACCAGCTTTCAGTGCAGCTGCCTCACCTAAGGAAAGCCCTGGGTGTATTATTATATAGAAATGGGCTTTCCTTATGTATTTCATCACACCTATATGAGATGTCTCCTGTAAGAGGGATGAATTGCTCTCCACAAGGAACTATTTTTCTCAATTACAATTACCAGGGTGGCTGGCGTGGGTGTAGTTGTCTACAGCTAGTCATGTCAGGTGAAAAGAAATCCATCCTATTGCAAGGTTCATAGATCATGCCAGATATTTGAAACTCTTAATAGCAGACATTTTTCATAATCTGAATGTTTTTATGGCCAGTATTTATTACTATTTAGTCTTTCCACAAACGGCCTTATACACATTTTTTCAGTTTAAAGTGTACTGATACCCAGTGTTCAACAAATGCAGTGAGAATTTATTTAAATTTCATCTCTTGTTGAGAATCAAAGTAAGAGACAGATTTCCAATGATACTGAAAAAACAACTCCAGATTTGAGTGGATTTTGTTTTTAAAACTGAAACCCAAACCCTTCAATTCAGTGACCGAACTCTTTTGTAAACACATTCCCTTGTGTTCTTCACCATACTCAGCAATGGGATAGGAAAACCTTGAATTATGGAGGCTTAAGCTTCCAGGTTTGGAGTTTCCTCTACAAATTCAGTATTCTGAGGTGAGCACTGTTTGAGCCTAGATAACCTGCTGGAAATCCATGCCTGTTATTTAAACTATACTCCCTTCCATCTGATGCTGTCTGCAATTCTGGATGGTTTTGATTTGCTGTTTGCTCAGACTGTGGTTGATTGGTTCATAGGGAAGAGTTTATGCATTGAGGTCTGCACTCTGCTCCCTGAGACTGATTGGTCCATCACTGCATGGGGCTGGTGTTTGGAAAGTATGAGGGGCTTGATTAAAAGACAGAAAGCAGAACCACTTATTAGAGTCATTCCCAAGACCTGTGCTCTATGTAAGAAAGAGTTTCCACTGTTTGGAATGGATTCTGTAGCTAGAAACTTGCAGCAAGAATAAGCTGATGCTAAAGCTGAGGTTCCTCACAAGTGACTGCAGTTACTGCAGCCGCTGCTGACTTCCTGCATTAATGGCACATTCATCTAACGTTGTGTATGGGATAGGAGCTTCCAAAGATCTCAGCATTTACCAGTGACAATACATGCCACTTACTTATTTGTTTGCTTGTTGTAACAAGCTTGAGGCTTTGCTTTGATTCTACAAATCTCCTTCAAGCTGGTTTTATCATGTTTAAGTGTGTTGCAGTCGCAAAGAGCGGAGGTCAACATGATGCCGTGGAGCATGGAGTCTTGATAAAGCTTTTGACAATCTGCTTGTAGACTTGTATTTCTTCTTGGAGGAGTGTTTCTGGGTACTTGTTTTCAGTTTTCCTCTATGCTAGTTAATTGGAATGAGAGATGATTCACTGTAGGTTACCACCCTTGAGCTATAGCAGTGTAAATCATTCCAAGTAGCATCACTTCTCCATTTGTGTGGTTGCTTCTCCACCTTGAAGCAATGCTGCATATTTAGAGGGGCATGCAGAGTTTGTTGCATTATTTTGCTGGTTTTTCAAAATTGTAAAATGTGTTGTGCTATGTAACCACACAGAACTTGAGAAAGACCCTTATTAATGTTTTTTTACAAATAAATTTCAGTACCCAAAAGCAGACACAAACAATATTATATCCAGCATCTGAAAATAAAAATTGCATTTTTATACGGCTGTA
Organism: Rhipidura dahli; assembly: GCA_013399225.1. NCBI lineage: Eukaryota > Metazoa > Chordata > Aves > Passeriformes > Rhipiduridae > Rhipidura > Rhipidura dahli. The sequence goes on along the minus strand of VXAC01008238.1, from coordinate 385,455 downwards.
CAGCTGACTTTAGAGCAGTGTCATACCTGCATTCAGAGGAGCTGTGCTGTGGTCCCTTGTGAACTGCGCCATCCTCAGCAGCCACTGGTTAAGGTCACTCTCTGCTGGCACTCTGGTGTAGAATGGCTGCAACTCCCCAGCAAGTGCCTTCTTGGTGCCCTGATGCTGCAGGCTCACGTGCTGGCTCCCTGGTGCACTCAGAGCTTGTCTGGAGAAGATAGCAAGGAGCACTGCCTGCAGCTCAGTATGGGGTACAGACTCTGCTTTCTGACCATGGGCCAGTCACCTGGCTATTGCCAGGTGGAAGTGCCTTTCCAGATGGCTGTGCCAGGGTCGAGAGGCTTTTTGCTGTGAGTATGGATCTGCTGAGGAAATATTTTCTGAGCTCTCACTACAGGTAAAGAGTCATAATTTGTCTTGTGCCTTTGCAGCTATGAAGCTTATGACTGCTCTTGTGAATGTTGCCTTAAACCTGAGCATTCATCAGGACAATACACAGAGGCAGTATGAAGCTGAGAGAAACAAAATGATTGGCAAAAGAGCTAATGAAAGATTGGAGCTGCTGCTTCAGAAAAGAAAAGAGGCAAGTGAAAAGACAATTTTTTTTTCCTGATTCATGTGCATTCCCTCCAATAGAAAGCCCAGCGTGGTTTGTGACTTGAGTACCACAGTGAGAAAGAGCTTAGTTCTGCAGTGGTGTTTGTGTGCTCTCAAGCACACCATTTAAATCTTGTATGGCCACATTCAGTTGAGTTTGTGGTGCTGTTCTGCACACGCAGGAGAATTCTCTTCACACGCTTCTATGTATGACCAGGCAGGAAGAGTCTCAAACTGTAAGTAGTCACTGTTGTGAAGATGCAGAAAGATTATGACAAGAGGATCACACGTTCCCTCCCTGCACTGCCCACTTTCCCCCTTGATCACTGCAGTTACTTCACAGTGTCTCATTAGTACTTCTTTTTTAGCTGCTTTCAGGAAACACTGGAGTCGGGGCTGTAGTACCTGTTCTCAGGGAGGAGCTAGGGACACATTAAAGTCGCCTTTAGTAAGTACTAGGCTGGCATTAGGTGAGAAAAAACGTTAGAAGGTTGCTGTAATCATCCCTAAATAAAGTATGATATCTCAGGAAATTTCAGTTTTAGAGCTGTACTTAAATTTAAAGATGACAAGTAGAAAATTAATACACATACACCCAAACAACCGTAATGTGTAAAGATGCCAAATAAAACTCTTAAGAGAGATTGAAAAATTAAAGTTTATATGGCTTAGATTTAAATTTATGATTTTTAATATATTAGTTTTGAATTTTCTCCTCCACTGTTGTACTCTGTGATAATTAAGGACATCTGGGTGCTTTGCCTGTGTGCACCTTGGATTCCTTTAGTTGTAACTTTGACTCAGAATTGCTTGACTTTGTACTCTTTTTCTGGGGATAATTACAATTATGTATTTTTATTTTACCCCTATGATCTGTAGGACAACTTTATTTGGTTTTCATAATTCCCAAAAAGCATGCATTAAGGTACAAAGCAAGAACAATCTCTCCTGCCCAAACTGCAAGAGAAACTTTTAAAATTAAATATTAAATTAAATGTGAGTTCTAAAGCATTTTGAAAAGCAAAATAGCTGGAACAGAGTTTGTAGTCCACATTTGCAGAATTTTGCAGAGGACAAAGGCACTAATTCTGCTGGTTACCTTGGGCTGGTGGCTCCGTGGCTGGGGACTGCTCTGTGCCGGTTCCCCCAGGCATTCTTTCAGAGCTGCAGGACACCCTCTCTCTGGGGAGCTGTGGAGCAAGGATGCCCAGGCTGCACCGGGCTGGGGAGCCTTGGCAGGAGAAGGAGCAATTGGCAGTCCTTACCTTTGGCTCTGTGTGTTCAGGGGCTCTCAGCTCAGCCCGTGACAGCTGAGCAAAGCATTGCCTGGCAACAGCCAGGGAGGAGCACTGGGGACTGAGTGTGTCCGAGGGGTTGAGCACACCAGGGGCACCTGGGCAGAGGAGATCTATTAGAATTAGATGGCTTAATGACTCTGGGTAGGAATTCCTGACGTAATGCTGTCTATTCCCAGTGTTTAAATACACTGAATGGACCGTGGCATTCTGTGCTGGCGCTTCTTCAGGTGACTCTTTGGTGAAGTGCCATCCTAACAACCCCTCCTGAGCACCTACATGTGCATGTGTTGGTCTTCACAAGGTGATAGAGGCACAGTTGACCCAGTGTGGCAAGTTAGTCTGAAGCAGAGGAGATGGAGCACTTGCTGAAGTGTTTCATTCTCATGCCATCATCTACAGGCCTGATGGGAGAGCCGTGCGTGGAGCTCCGTCTTACCAGTGAGATTTTCAGCTCGAGTGGGTGATTTCTGTAGCAATATGCCACAAAGCAGAGAAAGTTATCTTCTTAGTATCTGCCAGTAGTAATTCAAATTTTGTGCTTGTCATACATGTCTTTTTGAGCTTCTGAACCTGCTTGCAGAGTCAACAAGAGAATGTTTCCCTCATTTTTTACGTCTGTTTAAAAGTGGGAGTGGTAAATCATTTTTTCATTGGTAAGAGCAGGAGTCCCAAGACACAGATGCTCTCTCAAGAAGTTAAGCACTCAGATTCAAGTGCATGGTTTCGAAAACTTGAAAGTGGAGAAAGCAATTAGAGTTTCAGAGAAAATTCATTACTGAATCTAGAATACATTTGAGAATTGTATCTTTTAAATGTTAGTACACAGAAGTAAAAGGGATCTCACAAGGACCTACTGAATCTTGATTCTGCTTCCCCACCAGCTGTGCCCCAGCACCTGGATACCTGTACCAGATGATAATTTACCATGTTTATAGTGAGCTGTAAATTCTGTGCAGAAGAAGAGGGAGGAAGCCATCTCTGCTGTCCCTTCATCTGTGCTGCTTGGGCTTCTACCGTGCTGCTTCACTTTGCACTCAGAGAGATACCAAAGTACACTTTTTTCAGTGTCTCAACTTTCAGGAAGTCCATCCTCTCCTACCTCTTTTCTGTGGTGTGGTTTTATACCAACAAATCATTTCCTGAGTTCTCTGGGAGCTTCCAGGGCCCTGGTAGTTTTTCAGAAAGCCTTCTGAGGCTTCTTGGTTCATTCCCATCCTCATTTTACTGCACAGCCTGTGCTAGGCTGTCTCTACCCCCATGTTTTTGTGGATATTTCCCTGCCTGTGGAGTCATCCAGCTGAGGAGTGATTGGGAGCTCACAGTGCCCTTCGGGTTATGAATTCTCAAACACGCATTCCATCTGTGCACAATTGGGTTGAGCTGATGCTGCAAATTGTGCTTTTCCCAAGGCCATGTCTAAATATGCTTGGTTCATGTATGCAGAGCTGGTGTGCACCCAGCTCTTGTACATAATCCCTTTTACTGTGAAATTAGTTTCTTTGGCAGGCTTTTGACAATTTAGTCAAGAGCCCTCAATGCCTTGGTTTCCCCATATGCAAAATGGAGAGAGCACCTCTTTACACTTCAGTGAACTGGGAGGCTTCACTCCCTGAGTTCTGAAGCTACTTCAGCTCATACTTGGAAGATGCAGTAGAAATATTTGGCTGTAAAATAGAAGCCCTCAGGTGAAAGTGTTTCACAGCTCACGGCATGCAGGAGGTCAAACCAGCTGATCACAATTTTGCCTCTGGCTTTAAAATCTTTTATCTGTTAAATATATATATCCATAACTGTACAGGTTTAATTATTTTATGCATATGTGCACTGTACTAGCAAGGCTCTGTTGTGGTTTTCCTACTGAGAATGTGGGTAAATTTACATTCCCACATCGTGTGCTGTGCTTGGACTGTAATGAACACCTTGATGGAAGAACAGTGGCTGCTCCAAAAGCTGATTGGATAAAATTGGTGTTATCTTTTTAGCAAAGGTGCATTTAGGTGCAATTAAGTTATACTTACTTAGTTTAGTACAAGATCTGACAGTATGAGAATACTGTAATTAATTCCAAGTTGTGTTAACATATTCATTGACACAAGGTAAGCTTCCCATAGTACTTGCAAAACATGCTTATATTACCCAGGAAGTGAAAAGATTTTTAAGAAAACACTCCTATTTATAAAAGCATGCTCATAACACCTTTTCATTTGGAATTGGGTTTGGTTTTTTGAAGTCTAAGGCCTGGATGTCAGGTGTGCTCCAATCCTGGAAATCTTCCTGCTTCTGAAACCCAGCTTTTATGGGTGCAACTGACAATCTTTTACTTAAGATTGAGAACATATTCAACTCCTTTCCTTAAATAGAACATTAATTTTTTCAAAACTAATCTGTAACCAGCTTTGTTTCTGCAGCTGTCATTCACTCAGCTCTGTTTCCCTGTGAATACAGCACTGCTGACATTACTGCACACATTGTCTCTGCTTGTCTCATTTTCAGTGGCAAAAGTTGATGATCACTTCAAAGAACTAATTTGAGAGACTGAATTGGTGTTTGTAGTGAATGTTAATTTTCTTCCCTTAAGACATTGCATATATAAATGTAAATATTTGTATTTATATGCACACAATATAGGCATATGCTGGAAAAGCAGAAATGGTGATTTTACTCAAGTGCTCCTGCAAGGTCTTCTAAGGTTTCCTAGTAAGGAATTGTAGAATACCAAATTATAATAAGCAATGATCTTTTATTTATTTTGTGTTTTGTTTTTCACAGCTACAAGAAAACCAAGACGAAATCGAAAATATGATGAACTCTATTTTTAAGGGTATATTTGTTCATAGATACCGGTAAGAAAATGCATGTTCCAATAGGCTCTGCTAACAAAGTGTGGTCATAAAGAAAGTCAGGGGCAATTTCTGGATTGGTTTTCTTCTGATGTAATATTCTAGAGGCTGCAAGGTCACTGTCAAAAGCACTTGAAGTTATGGAAGAACATACAAATTGTAACTTCTATTAATTACACAATAGAGCCATCCACACAACTTTATTTTAATTCAGGAGACAGCTTTAAAGGGTTGTGGGAGACATGGGCTTTGAATTTTTGCATATTGAGAAGTTGTCCATGTTGAGAGCACAAAAATGACATATCTTAAGAATAGTCACATAATCACTGCATGTCATAGGACAGCAGTTGTCCTCCAGCCTGAATTTCCTTTCATATGTCTTGGGTATAAACAGCAAATCTGGAATATGGTTTACCAGAGAGCAGTAGTCTTTTAAAACAGATTTGGGGTTGTTGTGCATCACAAGATGCCTCAGAGCATCTGCAGCACCTTGGTGCAACCAGCTCTTTAAATGTTAACTGACTTGCTGAAATCGAAAGATAAAATTCAAGGGCACTAAACTATGCAATTAACATTTCAGATTTCAATTCTGCTTTAAAGGTTTATAATTTAAGGAATCTTTTAGGAAAATGGCAGAAAAAGGGGGCATATGAGAAGAGGGTTAGAGAATCACAGAATCACAGAAGAGAAACCCATAATTCAGTTGGACAAAGGGATGAGTGTAATTTGGAGAAAAGCACGCAGGAAACGGGGAAGGTGCTCATGCTGAGAAATGTGTGAGGGTGAGCAGCACAGTGGGGTTGGAGGGTGTCTCCTCAGTACCTGAGCATGGACAGAAAGTTGATGGTTTATGGTCAGGAAGCCTTGAGCTGCTTGGCAGCAGGAGGATGGGTATGCAGGGCCAGCAGGTAAATGAGTGTGCTAGATCAGTGTAGCACTCACACCATTTTGTCAGTAGAGCAGCGTTCATGGCACAGTGAAAAAAGCTGAAGAAATCAAATTCTAAGAGTGTTTCCATTTTTGTCCTTTCAGAACTTAGTGTATTATATCAAACAAAATATTGCTTTAAAATATCCTCTTAGTAGTTCATGCCCTTGAGTGGGGTTGGAAAAAGACTCAGCCTTTTGGTGGTCTGCATTCTGATGCTTTTTCTTTTCTTTTGAAATTCTCCTTCTGTAGAAAAGTTTCTTTTCATGCCTCCTGCCACCACTAACAAAAACCTGACTTTGCTGATGTTGCTCTAACAAAGGAGAGGCCAAATAAATAAACTCCAACGATGCCCTGGAAAAGGATGCCCGTGGTGGCCCTGTTAGAGCAGTGGGAACTGGCTGTATCAGACAGGTGGTGGCACCACTTGTGCCACTGTTCAGGGAGGGCAGGAGAAACCTGGTCCCACCCTGCCCCCAGAGCCACCTGGGTGAGCACCCACTGTCCCTGACCTTCTGGGGAGGCCCAAAGAGTCTCTTACAGCATTCCCCAAAGTGAGTGATGGTGGACAGCAGATAGCACAGGGTGAGAGTCCTGCACTCAGAGCTGGGCGAGAACATGGGGGGGAAATGCCTGTGTGAAACCCAGCTAATTGAAGACAAAGCCTAGGGGGGATAAAATGCAAAGGATTTCAAACTTTTATCAAACTGCTTTCATAACTTCTTATTTTCTTGAACATTCCCTTTCTCAAATAGTTCAAATTATTTATAAACTTCACATGATTTTACAGGCCTTAAACCATGCACAAGTGGTGATGATTTTGAAAGAATGTTATTTTAATTAGTCCCACCCCTCCATGTGATTCAGACTCAGCCACAGTGATTCATGCTTAGTGACCTTTGTAGCTTAAATAACAAGTCCTTGACCTAAACAAAATCCCCAAAACTATTTCATTCAGAATGTGTCTTCCAACAAGTGTTGCAGTGAGGTTACATCTTCTTTCTGTAGATTGCCTTCCAATTTACTGGAAGATTTCTGTGCTCGCTTCTCTCATCTAGGAAAAAAAAAAAAAAAGATTTTTAGAAATAGCTAAGTAGTTTTCTAGGTATAAAGCTAGTCTAGTGTGAACAGCAGATTTGGTCAAAAACTGAGATATTCTTAATAAGCATGCAGGAAATGTATCCTCAGCCATTTGTTTGCACTAAGTTTCTGTGGCTTTATCATATATTTGGTTGTCCAGTGGTTTTTCTTATCCTTTCTTTTAAACCTTAAAAAGGGGTTTTAAACTTTTTTTTGACTGAAGTCAAAAGCTGAAAATTGCTTGCTAGGTACATGTATATAAAAGAAAGGAAGGGAGGTCTGTTTCTTCATTTCAGTTGTATCTGCATATCAGAGATGGCTGAATCTCAGATCATTGCCACATAGCTGCTCAGATGTAATGAGTATTTATAAAATGTTCATCCCTCTCAACTGTTCTCTGAGGTGTCAGAGTTTTGGATTGGCTCTTTCCCTGCCTAGGTCGGCCCTGTGGGTCCAGACACATTTCCCTTTCAGAGGGTAAGACTGAGAGATCTTGGATTTCAGTCCTACTTCACAGTATCTTTTTGTTTTGAGTGCTTACAGGGGTTTTCCTCCAGGTGTGACTGTCCAGAACAAGAGAACTGTTAAAGTGTTAGCTTCTGGCAGACCAGAATGGGGATCCTCACATTGATGGACACGGTTTTGGGAATTTATGCAGGGCCTGAGCCTGTCCTGAGGTAATGTTTTGTCAGTACTGGCAAATAAGGTAAACCCTGCCAAATCTAGATGGCATTGCCATTTTTGTGGACAAGATACTTCTGTCTCCTTCCAGGGTGTTCCTTTGCATGCTACAGTGTAAATAGGATTATGGTGACAAGTTACATGGGAATTCCACTGTGGGAAACAAGACATGGCAAAAAGGGAGAAGGGAGAGGGGTTATTGGATGGCAGTTTGGTGAGGAGGCACAAACCAGTCATCACAGGGAAATGGAAACCTAAACCAAACCAAGGAAAAATACTTCTCCCTGCACCCTAAAAGTGTTATCCTAAGGAGGCAAAGCATACCTCTTAGGTGACAAGGAAATGCATTATGATTTTAGGTATATTTGAAAAAACAGACAGGAATTACTGGTGTCACTTACAGGCATAAAAAAAAAGAGAAGGCAAAAAGTTGCATCACTTAATTTAAGTCATTTTGACCTTCTATGGAGTTTGAAATCACACACTGCTCCTTTGCCTGCAGAGCTGTGCCTCATACTTCATACAAGTTCCTGTCCCAACTTCCTCTTGGGACAGGAACTCTTTTTTGGAAACACTGGGGTCAGAGGTACGTAAAGCTACATCTCAGAATCCATGTCATGCCTTCAAACAATAAATTCCTTGGTCTGGCAGGAGCCTTGGCTAATCAGCCTAGTGTGCAGAAGTGACTGTGTGCTAGCCCCTCCCATGAGTGGGATATGCAGTGAGCATTCACCAGAACTTTTGGAAGTTGGCTCTGAACTCTTGTTTTTCTTAACCCTTCTTCTTTTATGGGGTACTAATTCAGCTCCAGAGATGAGTCATTAAAAAAAAAAAAAAAAGTAGAAAAGACATTTTTGTCCAGTTCTCATTATAATTGTATCTTCAAAATGTTTCTGAACTGCCAGGCAGCCCAAGAGACAAGCCCAGTTCTGTGCAAGTGGCAGTGTTGCTGTCCAAGTGGTCCTGTGCAGCTGCTCCATTTCCTGTCCCTTGGGTGGGAGTTTGAGCTTCCATCCCACAGAAGGCCTAAGGCAGTGAGCCACCCTTGGTTCTGTCCTTGTTAGAAAGTTTTCCTATAGACCTAACTCTCAGCCGAGCCCATTGACTGAAATATCTCTATTTTTCTGTTCATATCTGGTTTGCCTGTTGAGTAATACCACATTCTTTGATGGTTATCTGCAGTCCTGGCTGTCTCAGAACAAGGTGTGAGAAGCAACATCTCCAGTGGTTCAATTGGGCAAGCAGGTGCAATGAGAGTAGTCAGGCTCCTTTAGGAGTTTCCAAGAAGCCTTGAAGCAGTTCCTGCTCTTCTGGTCATCATCAGCCCTGGCAGTGCTGTAGGATGAGAGCATCCAGGGCACTGCACATCAGCCAGCTTTGCTTAGAGGCCTTTCAGTTTAGTTGTGATTAACCTCGTTGAGTTTGTGATTAAACAGATTGAAAGTACTGGTGAGCTGGAGCTGACAGTCCCTGAGGAGCACACTGCTCTGCACCTGACATATCCCAGATATCCACCAGAGACTCTGTGGCTCAGGTCCTGAATACTTCTGGCCTCAATCACAATTCTTGTGTGTACTTTGGCATGAAAGGTACACTGAAGTGGCACTTGGAGTGGCACTGATAAAATCTGTTTCCTGACACTGCTGTGGTTTGTCCTAAGGTTTATGGGCCTGCCCTGTCAACCCAAAATTTCAAAAGGAAACGGAGAATCTCTTACCTGAACCCCTTCTGTCAAGTCTTTTTGGAAGTTGCATCATGGAGGATCGATCTCTTCACCCAGAGCAGGAGCTTAGGCTGTGAATTGTGCTGCCTGTATTTTCCCCATGTAGACCTTGCTTTACAGTTTGTGCTGGAAAGAGGGTTAAATATATTTAATGTCTAAGATTTGTAGATCCCACGTTAGTTTTCATTTCTGTGCTGGACTAGATTCTGTTCCTTTCTAAAAGCATTTGGCAAGTAATACAAGCTTACATCACTAATTCAAAATTACGATAATTAATAATTCATTCATTTTTCCAAAAGCACTTCCAGTGCAGGTATAATTAGTATTTATTTGTTCTTGTGTCATCCAGAAATGATGTGTATTTTCAAAAGGCTAAATAATTCATAGTGACTCTGACCAGAAGCTGTATAAAAATATATAAGAAACTGTATAAAAATCAGAAGAAAAGAATTACAGTTTCATGACAAGCAATTACCACATCCATAGCAAAGGAACAAAGATTTTTTGGCTCTGTTGTGTTTGATACAGCGTTGTATGGGCATGGAGTCTGTGATTCCTGCAGGAGGACAAGTAACTCTGATTGGGGATAGTTACCTGGAAGGTGATATGGAGTGGGAAGTGGTGTCTCACAAGTTCCCCTGCTTCTCCAGCAGCTTGAGTCTGTTTTCTGGTCTCACATGCCTTATCCATGATTCTGTCTCATTTTTAATTATACTGGAGATGTTAAATTCTTATTACACTAAATCTCTTAATCAGTTGAATAGCTTTCTTCTTTGTTTCTTTCTTTTTTTTTTTTTTAATTAGCAGCTTGGAGTGAGTGTCCATAGTGCTGAGGGATCCCTGAGAAGGCTTTTGATTCAAGAAGCAGCTTTTCACTGTCTGCCTAGGGAAGCTTGAATGCACTCCTGAAGAAAACATGATTTTTCCTGCTTTTTGGCTGGCTGTGCTGCATGATTAAATGGTTGTTGACATTTAGGTTCTTTTTGGCATTGCCTTTAAATCCTTCAAAAATCCTTTACAGTTAGTAAATTTATAAGGTGGTGAAATAACCTACTTGGATGTGAAGACTCAGGCTGTCATCCCCTAGTAAAAATGTCTTCCTGGCTACTTTGTGTTGCTGCAGATGTGGCTCCCCATTTTTTCTTGATTTGTATTTGCTAGTCTTTTAGGATTTTCCGTAAGTCTTGGATTCTTCCACCTATGTTTTGCTTTTAAAATAGTTTAAAAGTAACTCATATAAGAGAATTGCTTATCTAGTTCAGTGTGAAGCAGTGTAGGATTAAACACACACACACACATACACACATATGACAAGAGTCATAGTTTTAACTAAAAGTTGTCTTCGTTATGGCTGCATTTCCCATAAGGAATGCAGTTTTTGATCCTTGAGTTTGATATTTAACACACTGGTCCTTACACTTGTTAAACCTGTTTGAGAAATCCCTGGTAGGAGCAGCTGGCTTGATGCCCTGCCCTGCTCCTGATGCAGCTTGTCTCCATTGTGGATTGCCCCTTACCTTGGTTCTGGGGTTACAGAGGCTTCAGGAAGTTGGACAGACCAGATTTGCTGATGCTGTTGGGAATCTGCTAAAATTAATGTGTTTCTCACAGGCAGAGAGAGGCAATGGCAGTGGTTTGGTGGCATTCACACAGATGTCCCCTCATGTTACTGCACTAAATGCACCACATGCTGTTGATGCTTTTCTGCTGTTGCAGCAGTACAGTTTCCTCCCTGCAAGGTGAATTCAAATGCCGAGATTTCCCTGGAGAAGTCCCTGGCCACGGGTGATGCTGGGCCTGGTTCCTGGTCCCTGTGGTCCCCGTGGGTTCCAGCTGGGGGCTGGAAGCTCAGGGACAGCACCGTGGCACTGGGTGAGCTGGGCCAGCCTGCAGGAGGGAAGCACATAGTTCCAGTGTGGAGTCACCTGGGGTTTGCTGCACGGGGTTGCAGGGGTTTGGGCTGTGAACCTGTGCAGTGTCTTGACCAGAACAGTGAGTGCATTTTATTTATGTTTTGTAAAATTGATGACTTTCAGAAAAAAGCAGTTTCTCATTTTTGCGACTGTTCTCTTGTTTGAAGCTTGGAATTTCTTTCTTTCCTTCTCATAAATTAAATTTCATTTTGGGGCTCTGTTGGTCTGGTTTAGAATTAAATTGATGTTCATTACTTTAAAAAAATATATTTTAAAAATAAAAATACAAAAGAAGGGTCTCAATTACAAGCAAGTCCAGTGTTTGCAAAGCAACAGATATTCCCTTCTTCTGAGCAGTGATTCTTTTTGTTCCTCTTCTATTATAGCTGAAACTTGGAACTGAGAGGCAGTGCCAGCTGGAGTGGCACAAGTGATTTCTCATGGTAGCAGATGTCCCAGAGATGGAATTACTGAAGGGACAGATGGCCCCCATCCCTTTTCCCACTGTTTCATTATTAGTAAAGATGCCATGCTCCATGTCAGGCAGGCAGGAAAGTGCCAATCAGATGGAAAGCATTTCCATCCTGGTCTCCTTAGGTGATCTCTCCAGTTTCCTGCCACCCCTCCTAACTAAGCAGCTGATTAGTCTGCCTGAGATATGTCTTTGCTTCTTCCATGACCTGCCACAGTCAGAATGTAGGATAAAAGCAAGAAAACAGGAAGAAACCAGTGCTCAAGTGCAAAATTCTCATGGGTTTAGGGGTTCATGGGGGGTGTGAAATGAGATCTCTTTGTGTAGCAAATTCCATTGTGCTCCTCTGGCAGCTGCCTGTGGCTAACCAAATAGCTTCTCCCACCTTGCAATGGTTCTGCATCTCAAGCTGGAGACAGGGCTGCAAAGCAAATGTCAGTGAGGCTGTTTCAGAAATGATTGTCCAGAGGAGGTTTGTAGATTGGGTTCATAATTCTCTTTGAAAAAAAAGAGGTTAAAGATGGAGTAATAGACTAAGAAGCAAATTAGGGTGAGATTTTTTTTACATGGAGGAAATGTAGGAGAATATATAAATACTGAAATTATTATATAGATCAGTGAGTTCAAGGATGTAGAGGAACAGAAAATCAGTGATTTTTTCTGGCAGTATGAACAGTGACAGGCCTCACATAGTGACAGGTTCATGGCAAGTAAAAGCAAAATATTACAGCTGTGGCAATGGGAATGAGAAGTATATGTGTCTATAATTGGCTAATCCTTGTTCTTTTCTTTTTCTGTATTAGTGATGCTATTGCTGAGATTAGAGCTGTCTGTATTGAAGAAATTGGTGTCTGGATGAAAATGTACAGTGATGCCTTCCTGAATGATAGTTATTTAAAATATGTTGGTTGGACACTACATGACAGGGTGAGTATTGTGCATTCCCACACACAGCAGAGTGCACTGGAGGCAGCTGCTGCTGTGCTGCCCAGCATCGCATCATCCTTGGGTTACAAAGAAATTGTTCTGTTTCCTCACCTGCTATCTTTCAATCAGGTCACTTCCAGGTATTGGTTTAAATTAGGAGGCAGTACTCCCAGTCTGCTTGGTCCATGTCCTTTTCATGTGTTCAGTCTCTGCTGAAGTATCTTGACAGAAATCCTTCCACGGGGCTTTTCTGTTGATAACAAGAGAAAGAGAAGTCTCCTCAGAGCACCCCTGAGAGCAGAATGGAAAAGAGATTTCCACGTGTCTTCCATTTACATTGCCCAAAGGTTAGAGGAAAAAAGGAGATCTCTGGGTCCTCAGCAGAAACCACTGGCTCCACAACCAGTAGAGTTATCATCAGTCCACTTTCCCTTCCTTGAAGAATCTTTTCAAGGTTCTCTTTAGCTTTTTATTCAGAAAATTGTTGAAACACCCAAGCAAAAGAGGTGCTTTTCTGGCTCAGCACAGTTCTTAGTACTGATGGTGTCCTCCCAGTTCCTGCAGCAAGAAGAGCCCATTCTGGGTGCTGACAGAGGACTTTGCACTCCTGCCTGGGGGTTTTGTACACCAGGCAGCAGTGGGACTGGCTGTGCTCCCACTCCCACCAAAACCCCTGGAATCACTTGTTTTACTCTAAACTCTCTTGCTAACACTATCCAAGGAATACAAAGGAGACTTACTGTGCTGTTGAAATGCCCATTAATTTCCAGCATCCTGATTCAGACTACTCTCCTTTTCTAGGACTTCTGCTGGAAAAAAAAATTTAAGTCTGCAAGTTCATTTTGATGATTTGCATAACTGATAGTTAACAGCCGATTCTTTAAAAATATTATTTTTTTCAGTAACTTCAAACACCATCTTAATATTTAGACTCTGACTCAGTCACTCTTGTGCTGACTCAGTCACTCCTGAACAAGATGAGTTATACAGACTTTGGCTTTCACTAATGATAGAAGTCAGCTGCTGGTGGTGGTTCTTTTAACTACAGCTGCCAGGGATCTGCATCTTGCCTGCATTTGGATGAGCAATTCACTTGTTAAAGAGTCTCCTCTGCTCTACACTAGACATGGGACTTCTTTCCAAACCTGTAGTTCTCAAACTTTTCCTTTACAAATTTTCCCCAATAGGATCTAATTTTTACATTAGATCCCATTGAACAAAACCTGATCAGGAGGAAGATCCTGACTGCTCCCATCAGCCACGACCACTGTCTGCCCCAGAGCCACTGCACCGTGTCTCAGTGAGTGCTGGATGTGGAAACACAGCTGTGGCAGTGCCTGGGGGGACAGAGCTGCTGCTCCCTGGCCCGTGTTGGTGACGTTGCTGTGCCCCACCAGCTGCCACGCTCCAGGAGGACACAGCGTTGTTCAAGTTAGCAAACCAGTGGGGAGGTCAGCTCAGGTTGGAGGATCAGGATTTTAGGTGTGTGGAAGGCTTTGTTTTACTAGGATTTGTAATTTAAATAAGTTATCTCTTGAATAATTGCAGGGGATTTTTGGGAGCACATTGTAAACCTTGTAGAACTTTTCCACAAAGTAGCACCTTGAGAATATAGTGGGGCTGCACTTCACAGCTCTCAGCCCCCTCCTGGTGTCTTTGAGGTCCATCCATCTCTCACATCACTCCCTTTACCCATCTGTGGCATCTCACACTCTCATCTGTCACATCCAGCAATTTCTCCTGTCATGTGCAGTATTTTCTCACATCCTCTTCAGTTAGTTTAACCTCAGGCCAGGGTCTGGTCATTTGCCTGCAGCCTTAACACATATTTATGCCTCAGGTTTTTTAAAATTAACATGTTCTTTCATATCAGAGGAATTTTGAATTACAGTGTTAGGGTAAAAAAGTGAACCATTTGGACCAGGCACAGCAGAATTCTATCAGACTGCTCTCCTGCCTCTACTTTGTAGGATTTTTTGTTGCAGGCCACAGAAGTGCCTCGGGGTTCTAAGTTTTTAAATCACTAATGTGTTTAATGTCCCAGTCCACCTGATAGGTGGTGGGATTTTATTGATGTCGTGGATGTGTGATCTGCAGAGTGAGACAGACTGCAGGCAAAATGGGGCAGGTGTCAAAGGAGGAAAAGGGAGAGAATGGAGAGAAGGAAACATTTTGGGAGGCACAGAAAGGAGGGTGGAGGTGCAATAGGAAGAATATATTGGAAAAAGATGGAGTAAGAGCCAACTGAAAATGCAAAGCCTCCAGAAATACAAGATCCCTTAACAGCATGGTTTTCATTGGCACCACCTGAAAAACCTGCCAGCTGGTACCCAAGTTTCTTTATTTTGCTTTGCTTTGATCAGGAGATAATTTTTGCTATAACTGCTGTTTTAAAAATGAAGGCTGAGGCAATAGCCATAAGCTATTTCCACTTCACATGAACAGAAGTCACCCAAAATTATTAACTTCTCTTGAAGGTTGCTTCTGCAAAAAGGAGACAGCAGTGCAGGAGATGCCTGAGCAGTTTCATATTCTACTTCAGAAGGCATACAAATTAAGCCACAGGGAAGAACAGTTCTTACACTTCTTTGTGGTAGGTCCAATGTAGTCTTTAAGAGGCAGGATACAGAAGTTTAGTTCTCTAATTTGGAAAATCCTTCTATTTTATATGTTAATCCTGTCTCCCAGATTTCAGACAAATGTCTATAGGGTTTTTTGTTTTCTAGATTCTCATTTGAATGTGGCTTTCAAGTTCTGCCTTTCTTTCCTTTTAAGCATCTTTTTCATTCTCATGTATCTGGGAGCATAAATCAAAAGTGTATAAACTATGCTAGAATTGCTAAAAGACCTAGAATTGCTAGAATTGTTAAAAAACCCTCTTGAAAATAAAAGTGTCAAATTAGACTGTTCAGCCTTGATTTTCACGTCCTTCATTGATGCATGGAACTATTTTGAAACCATAATTGTCTCTAGATACCTGGACAGTCACGGCTCTTAAAACCTTCCTAACACATTAGAAAATGCTTTTTCCTTCTTTGCATTCTTCTTACTTTGCTTATTTTCTGTTTCTTTGGAAAGGATGAACCCAGGGTCCTCTGGAGCAGATGTTTCTCTTGTGCTTGACTTCCTAATTAATGAATTAATTCGTTAAATAAGTTAATCTCTTAGTTTACTAAGTCTCTTGCTGTCCTTCCTGTCTATCCCTGTTTGCAGCTTTTATGCTGGCACGAGTTTCTTAAGAATCACCCTTACTTGAGCATTCCCACCCAATTCCCACCCTTGCTAGGAGGTGTTTGGGGTGTTCAGAGCTCCTGGGAGCTGGATGGTTCTCACAGTTGCCAAGAGCCCTCTCGTGTGAGGCGTGTTGAGGGTCTGTGGCACATTGTTGCCCCTCCAGTCTGGACTGGGGTGCATCCACACACACCTCACCGTACCCTCCTCTGCCTCCTGCCCAGCTCACTGCTCTCTGGGCTTCCCAGGGTGTTCCTGCCACTCGTCTCCACTGACTTGGTTTTAAAACCTTCTTACCAGGATTAGCAAGCTGATGTGCAGGAGCTCTTCCCTCTCCAAAGAGGTGAATTCCATCCTTGACCAGCAGTTGTTGAACAGAGTCAGTGAGAATCCTCCTTCATCACTCTTCTTCCAGAAGGGCAGGCATTTGCGGGGTTTGCCTCTGCCTCTCCTGGTCCTGCTCCCAGCCAGAGGCACCAGGTGTAACACAACCTTTCTTTCCCTCTTCCTCACCTGCTCCTGCAGTCCCTTCTCCTCAGATCCCATCCAGGATGCTTTGGTTGGGGCCTGGCTGCAGTCTCCTGGCAGGGCACACAAGGAGCCCATGCTCGGGGTGTTGTTCCTGCCTGCCTGGCCCCACTGGCTGGCTTCAGCCTTACAGAGAGCCCAGTACAGGGCCTGGACTGAGCTCTGGGACCATGGATCCATGGAGTTTGGGGAAATCTCCAAGGGCTTTGGGCTCCCTGGGCCCAAACAGTCTGAGGCTGCTCTGCACAGGTCCTGCTGTGGGTGAGTTTTACATTTGGCCGTCGGCTCACTGGTGGCACAGGCTCCAGTGCAGCTGTCACCAAAGCTGCTGCCTCCCTGTGCCTTGCAGTGCTCATGCAGGCCACAACTGACCTGATCCTGTCCCTCTGAGGCCATCACAGACTCGTGTCCATGAGCAGTGGTGGCTCCAGGCATCCTGGGCATTGTGAGCACCAGAGGAGACACCATTTCTGGTACTGCCACACAGGGGCTGTTAAAAAAAGAATGTCAAGCAGCACTTCTCTGGGCTTTTTTAGCAGTGGATCACATCCATGGAATTTTTCTTCAAGAAAGTTCTTTTCTTTACCTTGAAAGATCTTCTGATAGATCTGTTTAAACGTAGCTTGGATCTCTTTGACTTTCTCTGCAGTGGTAGTCAAAAAAAACCTTAGAAGAGGGCATGAGAGCTCAGAGACTCCTCATGGATATAGAGAGATTATTTCTCAGGTACAGTTGTTCTTCATGGAAGTTCTTTTGAAAATCCAACTTCTGTGCTGCTTTTGTCTTCTTACTTGAAGTTTTGAGATAGATGTGAAGGAGGAAAGAAACTTTAAAGTTGGGATTTGTATCTTCTGTGTTTATGTCAGTCTGTGACTGTTCTTTCAGTTTTTAGTGTAAGCACTTTTTAAATACAGACTGGATTCTGGAATAGACAGTTTCAGAAATGAAGCCCCGTGGGTATGGAGTTTTATTTATGAAGTTCAGTGGTTCATTTTAGTTCTTGAGCAGCTTAAGGCCTTAGACTTGGTAGTGTCTTCACTTTCATAAAAGTAAATTGACTGCAGTGAAGTGAGTTCACCTGTTCACTGCAGTGAACTCTACAGATCATATTTGAGTAGATTTGCATTTACAACCTTTTTGCTATCCACAAATATTTTTCAACAAGAATACACTGTTTGCCAAGATGGTGCAGTTGAGTTGTCCACCTGCAGCACAGGGCATCCAGCAGTGTTTCTGTAGGACACAAACCTTGATCCTTAGGCCCTGTGCCATGACACCCACATTTCCTGCCAGCAGCACAGCTCAGGCACAGGGACACAAGCCACCCTTCTTCCCACGGGCTCCTGGGGCTGTGGCTCAGACGTGTTGCTCCTGTGGCAGCCACCTGCTCCCCACTGGAGGGTCTCTCACACCTTTTGCACCCTTCAACCTGTGCTGTCCTGTTGTGAGGGATGGAATGTAAAACACTGGGGGATAACAAATGCAGTGTGTGCTCCCTGTGTCCCTGCCCTAGTAGAGTTGCTGAGCCCATGCCCAGTCATTCGGAGCCCTTGTGCACTGATTGTGAACACGAGCTGTCAGTCATCAGGGGTCTGTGGGCTCCTTCCTCAAGACAAACAGCCACACTGCCTGCACCCACCACCTGCACATCCTACATCTTTATTTGGGATTTACTTGCTACATCCTTTATCTTTTTCTGGAGTCACTTGAAAGGGAAGCACTAACAGACATGTAAGTGATGGCACATTAATTCTTTCTGTATGCAAATGGGAAGAAATTTAACATTGTAGGTGACTGCATGTGGGTTTTGGTTTTTAGCTGAATTGCAGATTGGCTTTGGTCATTTGCATAAAATTTTAAATGTACATTGAACAAATTACAGTATTATGCTTTTTAATATTCATGTGCATTTGGTTAAAGTATTCTGACAGCTAATCTCGGTGTGTTTTATTTAGCAAGGTGAAGTGAGGTTGAAGTGTTTGAAAGCTCTTCAGAGTCTGTATACCAACAGAGAGTTGTTTCCCAAACTGGAGCTGTTCACTAATAGATTCAAGGTAAGAGGATATACAGTTTTTGGAAGGAGGTCAGAAAGTAAAAATATCATCATCCTGTTGTGGTCTTTGGGACATGTCTATTAAAAATAAACTCTTTGGTTTGTGACAAGGCTTGTAACTGCACTACTAAAACTGTTACTGAATGCTGAAGTGAAGCCAAATCCATTTCACAGGGTTTATCTTGGAAGATTTGTCAGACTTAGCCCGGATGATTATTTGTCTGTATGTATTACTGATAGCTTATATATTGTCATTATTCAATCTGCCTGTACTTATTTAATTTTAGATTTATTGAATTTAAAGGATGTATACTTACACAATCTAAAACATAGCTGAAAGTAGCAGCCCATAAGAAAAGATTGTTTGTTACACAGCTTTTTTTAGCTCAATGAGTGCTTGTGTTTGGAGAGAGAGTCACTTGGATGTGCATCACAGTCCTGTACACAGTGAACTGGCCTTGCTGCAGAGCAGGAGTTCACCTTGTGCTTCTAAACCCCCTGAGCTGGATTGGCCCTTCAGGAGAGAAGTGCTGGGGGGATATTTCATGGGGGTTTTATTAGCACAAACTTTTTGCCTAGTATCTGGATAAGAATGTGACTGTTAATTCACTTTGTGGTCTGACTGCTTTATTTAACAAGTGAAGTGTCTGGAGGGATGGGTGTGGAAACACTGTCCCTGCTCCTGTTTGGATGCCTGGTGAGGAGAGTGTCAGGCACTGCCACCACATCAGCTGCTACCTCTCCCCAGGGCTTCTGTGTTCTGCAGAACACTCTACTGTGGGAAAGGCTACCCCCAAGGAAAAACTCATTAATCTCATTTAAATCTTTATTAGAATGCTGATGAAAAAATTTGTTTAGCAAATAAACAGAGCTGACTGGTTTATTTTAACTTAAATCATTATTATAATGCTGATAAAAATTCTGTTTAGAAAAGTGGAGATTTAAATATTTATAAATACTGTGCACAAGACTTAAACTTCTCCCTGTAGATTTTTATGCTGCTTCACTGGTTTTGTCTGCCATTTTACAATTAATTCCTCCAGTTTGATCTAGAAAACAAAAAAAAATTACAAAATTTGTCATGTTTTCCCTGTATGTAAACAGTTTATAAAAACATGATGATCAGCCTTTTACCACACTCACTTGAAATGCAGAAAAAAGGTGCTTAACCTGCAGTAAAGCCTAGATATTAAGGAAGGTTTTTTCCCAAAATGATAATTATACAGTAGGGCAGACTCTGTATTAATAATCTCCATCATTTAAGATAAGAATCTTAAAGGGAAGATTAAATAAATATCTGCCAGGAATGATCTAAGTGTAGTTGCCTAAAGTAGGAGATAAAACTGGATCATTTTGTGAGACCACTTAAGGGTCTGCATTCTTGTAATTTTATAAAGCCAGTTTCTGGGACTGTTGCAGTAAAGACAAAGTTTCCTCTCATGGGAGAGAACCTGGCAAACAGGTTCAGCCCCCAGACTGCTTCTCTAATGCCTCCTAAGTCTGGTTTGCTTTATCCTCACAGGACAACCAGAAAATGGACCCTCTAACTCTGCTGCTTTTCCTGTTCCCTCTGTGCAGAGTTCAGTTTTGTTTAAATTTGCTGCTTCTGTAATTCTATTTCTTTCTAAACAGGCCACTAAAGCTCTCGTGTGCTTTTATCTACTTCACTTTACTAGAAAATGTGCTGGATGCTTCTTTGCCAGGATCCCATCATTTGTAAGGGAAAAGACTGCTTTGAGGCTGAACCTGTCCCATGCACGAGCAAAACTTCCAGGACAGCTGGGGACACTTTGGGCAATAGTTTTTCAGTAATGTCCTCCAGAAAGCTACAGGGACATGAAACCTCTTAATGCATCCTGCTTGTCACAGCACAGACAATTCTCTTAAAGGAAGCTAGGTTAGCCTGTGCATTGCTGCTTGGCTTGGGATGGCACAAGGAATTTTCATTGCTGTCAAAGAGGTTCAGGGGGAAGGGAGCCCTCTTAGGAATTCATCTTTCTTCTGTCCTATTAAAGCTGGTTTTACTACAGAAATCTGTATCATTATGAAATAAATAAGAGGAAAAGGTGTGCTCCAAGTCTCTGTGACCCTAGAGAACAGATGTGTTTAACAGAATGTTTAATCACTTTCAGTTTCTGCCACATCAAGAGGAAAAAAAAGCTGGCATGGCCCAAATGCCTGCACTTGGATTTACAGCTGTGCTGTCAGGGATGTGGCCTTTGGCACCAGGATGGATCAAAGTTCCAAATTAATGCTTTTTGAATCTCTGATACATCAGCTAAATGTCTTGCTGCCACAGACTCTACCACCACCTCCTTGAAAAATAATTGACCTAACTGCCATTTTCAGTTCCATGGCTGCTTATTTATATTTCTTCATCTGAATTTAATCGACCTGCACAGTTCAGCTGGTGTTCAGTTCAATCCATTCAAACTAAGAGAAATCTCTCTAGAGGTCTTCTAGCTGTTAAAAGAATAAATTAATTTGATCCAGAGTGCCTTGTGCTGGGGTGTTAATATTTCACCACCTTCCAGAGAGCTGTGGCAAGGATGTGATCCTGTCCCTTTTTCAAAGGAAAAATGCCTGTTCTTTCCAGCATTTGTGTTTCTAAGAGTAGGTGAAATGCTGGAAAATAAGCTTAGTCCATCAAAACAAAAATTTGTCCATCAAAGAGAAGACTTTTGTTTTCCATCAGGAAGTCCTGTGTGACACAGACATTAACTGACCCCATATGGAAAAGCTGTGAATTAACTCCTCTGCAGTCAGTGCCAGACTCCCTCATCCCCGACCCTGTGCTGTCTCCACAGCCTGGGAGCAGAAGGGGAGGTTGGCTCTTCAGTCTGCCACGTTCACAGCCCAATACAGAATGGAAAACTGATCTTCAGAGGCACTGGGAATTTCAAGTTAAAAATACAGGCTTGTGCCCAGCTGTGCTGCTGTACAGTGGCACAGGGAATCTCTGGGAAGGCAGATGGAGCTTCCTCAGCCACAGAAGTTACACCTTCAGAGGCACTGGCTGTGCAGGTCTTGCTGGGAAGGCTCTTGGGGCCTGGCTGGCAGGTGCCACCACACAGAGGTGCTGGCCCCAAGGCAGAAAATGACACACCTGTGCTGTTTATTTTAGGCCTGATATTTTGGGGGGAAATTGAGAGAATGGTCTTTTTGGATAAGGAAACCTTCTCATGTCAGTTGGTTTCAAAGTCCCAAAGGACTCCAGAGCCAGAGGGTGCCTCTGTGGACAGGAGAGAGGACCCCCTCCCTTCCAGGCTTTTTTTGGCATGCCGAAGGAGTTTTACACCTGTGTGCTCACTCAGGTGCAGCTGGTTCCCTCCCTGAGGTATCCTGGGGTGTAAGATACACTGTGTGGGAATACTTGAAATTCCACTAAGACATTTAAGATCAGTACCCCTGGCTGTTCTTTCTCTTGGTGCTGTTACTGCTGTTCCGTGGCTGGGACCTAGAGGAAAAGTTGACAGCATGTCAACTTAACATGTTATGAACATGTTATGTGTTCATAACAGAGTGTCCTGTGTGGAAAGCTGTTCATGGAGTCTCTTCATGGACTTCTCACAGTCTTTCAAACTGTTTAGAGCTACATGAAATGTATCAAATTCCCCAGGAACTTAATAGTGATTGATGGAGGCTCCTTCAGTCACAGTGACAAAAAATTGTCTCTGCTGACCTGGTTTTGTTGGGAAGTAACACCTGTGACAGCCACGATGCATTCTTTAAGTACTGATCTAAAATTTCTGTATCAAAATAAACATCAGTTGCTTGATGTTCCCTTTCAGCCCTTAAATGCATGGAATAGTAGAGAAAAAAGGTGAAAACCTTTATTTTGTACTAGTTTGTTCTCATGACTTTCACTGTTGCTGTCTTACACTTCCCTTGTTTCTTTCCCAGTCCCCAATTTCTATATTTTCACATCCCCAAATGTGAAAAAGACATAGACTATCTAGACCTTCCTGAAGCAAGTTAAGCCAGAGAAATCAAGTATTATTTTCAGATGGCCTGATTTCTTTTCAGTAACTTGATCAGTCAAGCAAAGAGCCCTGAGACATATTGCATTTTTATGGCTGGATGGAAATTCTCCCCAGATAGGAAGGACAACATACACCAATCACAGCTATTTTTGCCAGTAAACAAACAGAACCTAAGGAGAAAGAAACCCTTAAAAAACTTCTCATAACTGCAGGGTCCTTAGAAGTTAGAAAATCATTTGATTTGACAGGAAAATGATGTGCTTGTCTCCACTGGAAAGAGTATGGGAAAACACACAGTGAAACCATGGAATTCCCCACTTTCCTGAAGAAGCTCTGTAGTGTAATTCTTGAGATCTACTTCAAACCTGAAGACTTAGACAGGAGAAAGGTCACAACTTTACAGGCCATCTGCAGGTGCATGAATTCAGGCGTGATTTTCTTCACAGTATTTCCGTATATGCAGCATTCCTTCCTCTGAAATGATGTGGTTCCAGGGCAATGAAGTGGGCCAGCTTTTCTGCTGTTGTCCAGCCCAAGTATGTGACTTTTCAGGAAAGACCTGTTGAATTAGCACAGCCCAGAACAGTGCTGTAAGGCCCCGGTGCCCTCCGTCCCTTTCTGGAAAACACGCAGGGTAAGGGCTGTTGAAGCCCCTGCTCCTGTTGTTCCTCTGGGCATACAGCACCCAGCTAAGGGGTGCATCGACAGGCTGGGTGATGCTGAGGGCCTCTCATTGTCAGGGTGCAGTCAAAACATCTTCCTCTCCAGAAGTATTTATCTTGTAATCTCTAGAATGTCCTAGCTGCTGGCTGTGCTGTGCTTGTGCCCCGTGACTGACCCAGAGTTGCCTTGCAGGACCGCATCGTGTCCATGACCCTGGACAAGGAGTACGACGTCGCTGTGGAAGCCATTCGATTGGTCACGCTCATCCTCCAGTGAGTGCTGCTCCAAACCCCTGGAATTCCCCTGGAAAAGCACCTCAGCCTGTAACGTTGGAGTGACTTGAGTGCTTTGCTTGTGTACTGAAGTGAATGTGTTACTTTACACTTAGTATGAAGTTGAACTGAACATATAATACGGACATGAAGCTAAAGTAAGATATTTCATTGCAGGGAAGTACAGGAGGCAAAGTGTAAAAATGTGTGGATGTTTTGGAACCATTAGTGCATCCACTGTGTGGAAGAATGCCAAAGGGCATTTCTACCTTTTGCCAAGGGCAGAACAACTGTCCTCCCAAAACAAGTGTCTGTGGGTTACTCTTGCTAGAATAACTCCAGCAGTAGCACAGATCCAGTGCAGGGAGAGTGCATTGATTTCCTGACCCAGCTGAAAATAGTCATGTGGTAAGACACCTGCTTCCAGGCTTTTCCATGTGGGGATGCAATGGCTCCCCTGAAGTAAAGATCCCCTCAGAAATCCTCCCATGTGCTGATGTGGAACCAGCCTGTGCCCAGCAGCCTCATGAGTGTGCACCTGGAGGGGCACTGCTAGGCTTTTTTAATGTATTTATTAAAAGCTGTATTAAAGAACATCTGGTTTACAAGCAGACACATGGAATTTTTGCTTCATACTTTATATCCAGTGGCTCTACCTTGAAGAATGTTTTTGGACATGCAGAATTTGGATGAAAGATTGCACTAGCCTTTCCTTAGTAAAGAAGTCTAGACTTCAGCTTTTTATTTATGGGTCACTGTTTTAAAGATATTAGCCTTGTAATATTAGCAAGAAATGAATCTTGCATCTACTGGTTTATTTTTAAAGTAAATATAAAAATATGATCAGAAATGATGTGTAGAGCACGTCTTCCCTGCATTATTAGCAATTTTTGGGAATATAGTAAGTTTTAAGGTCAAAAATTAGCCAGTGCACTTTTTTTTGTCTGTTCCTGCTTTCTCTTTGGTCGCCTGTTGAAATCACAGGCAGTGCTAAATGCATTTAGAATCAGAAGAGTCTGGGTCCCCCTTGAAGAGCACAGGGTAATGCTCTGGCAGGTAGCAACTCCAAAAAGGTGTCTGGAGCAATCCTGATGGGGAATGACCAACTAAAATTATGTTTAAAATGCAGCCAAATGATTTTGAGTCATGATACAGAAATGGTTCTGATGGATGCCAGCCTAAACAAGGATGGCAGTAACACCCTGACTGTGACAGTGCTGGTGCTTTCATATCATTTTTGCCAACATTCTGGGACGGGCTGCCCAGGGAAGTGGTGGAGTCTGCTTCCCTGGAAGTGTTCAGAGGTGGGTGTAGCACCTGGGGATGTGGACTAGTGGTGAACACAGAGGGCCCAGGTTAATGGTTGGACTCGATGAGCGTGGAGGTCTTTCCCAACCTAAGGGATTCTGTGATTCCAGATTTTTACTTCATGATGTTTGATGAGTGTTTGGCATCTTGCAATATGTGTGATGGACTAAGGAATAAGCAGGGGAGGGTTTGTATGCAGTGATTCTGATCTTTTCATATTATTTTATCTCTGTATTGATACAACTGTGAGAAGGAAATCTGAGAAACTTCCAGTCTTACAGGCCCTTTAAACACCTCTGTATTTTGAAGTTGAACCAAAGATCCTCAAAGTCCTTGTTCAACCATTTAGGATTTTGTGGGAAGTGAGCCAACCTTGTAGCTGTCCCAAGCGAGCTGTGGGAGGTGAGGGAATGGAAATGAAACTCTGATGTAGCTCAGGTGTTACTGTGACTCTTTCAGCGGGAGCGAGGAGGCTCTGTCCAATGAAGACTGTGAGAATGTTTATCACCTGGTGTACTCAGCACACCGGCCTGTGGCAGTAGCAGCTGGGGAATTCCTCCACAAAAAGTAAGTCATCAGTTGCCCTGGAATAAGACCAGAGTTGTGAATGCTTCCTAGAGAAGAGAGGTAACATCAAAAAGCAAAAAGCAGTAGAGCGAAATATCCCAGTTTAGCAAATCAGGTATTTCATTTAAACCAGAAACTTTATTCTCCTGTTTAAACTAAAGACCTGAGGACCTGAAGAAAATGAATGCACATTTTTCTTGCCCTACAATTCAGATAACTTTTCCTAACTCCTTGAGGATTAAATCTACAAAGGCTGCATAAATTTCTAAAGTTGGTTTAAGCCCTGCAGCACTTGCTGAATTCCTTGTGTGATCAGATACAGATATTGGGCCTGTAGTGAGTGGTGGTCTACCTGATATATCAACAGTCATAATTTCTACCAAGTTTCAAGCCAGTTTACTTCAATGTTGTGAACTTGAGAGGTTTTTATGTTGCAATAATTACAAAATTTGTTTCTAAACTCACTGCCTTCCCCTGAAAATACACTGCATTACGGTCACATCTCTCATGCCAAAGGACATGAGGCAGCTTTTCCATGGATGTGAGTCACACCACCTCAGTAACTGTGACCAGGGCATTGCCACATCATAGGAGTTGCCCTCTTTTTATTGTTTGCAGTTAAAAATCTTTCAGCAGGAATTTGATTTTTTCTCCTCATGTGTTGTAACGTTAGAGTTTTCTATTATATGTATAGAGAATTTATATCAGAACCCAGATTATCAAATTTTTCATGCCAAGATATAGGTAGGAAAAAATACAGAAAAACATCTGGTTTTCTTTCCAGTGCTCTAATTTCCTATGGTTTATTAGGAATTTACAAGTCCACATTGTAATTGTAAGCTTTCATTGGTGGATTTTTGGAATTCCTGCTTTGTGATCAAGCACTCTCTGTTTCAAAGAATATTTGTGCAGATTTCCATTACCTACAAGACATTTTACTAGTTACTGGAAAGGGTTAGGTTCTCTTTAAAAATATATACTAAAATTCCTTTATTAATCAACACATGACAAAATACTTTTGAAAAGTGCCTCAAAGGTAAATAAGGACATATCTGCACCTCAGTGCGCTTGGATAAAGACAAAACTTCATTCTGACTTCTTTTACAAGGTACTAAGCTGTGTTCTGTAAATGTGTCTCAAAGCTAACAGCATGGAAACAAAATTGTCCCATTCTTAACTAATTTTGTCTTGGTTTCTTCAAAGAAAATCTCTGGTTAAATAAGTTAGAATCTGTTTGAGGCAGTTGAGTTGTGATTTATGTCACCTAATTTAGTACATTTCACTGTCACTTTCTCCGTGATAATCATCACACTTGCTCTCTGTGCTTAGCAAAGGAAAGCAAAGAGTACAGGGCAGGTAAAGGATCACCAGGTACAGAGGATCACTGGCTGAGCCCTGAGGGACAGGTTGATGGTATCTCAGCACCTGCAGAGGTGCTCATTGCTTATCTGTTAAGATAAGTGGGGGGACGAGGTGATGTTTTTAACTAAAACACAGCATTTGTGTGTAACTCACCCTCCTCCTCAGTGAATTACAGCAGTGAAATCAGAATTCTGTGTTTCATGTGCTCATCTGCTATTTCACTGTAAAAGCCAGGAACAGCTTTCAAACTTCTCAAAGCAAAACAGGTATTGCTGTGACTGCAATACTGGCACATCTGAGGTCTCTTGGAAAATGTGAGCATTGAGAGGGGTTTGGGATGGGCCATGCATCAAGGAACTCAGTGCAGAGTGTGTCACCTACCTGTAAAACCCCAGGTAATGAGCAGGAGCTGGATTTATCCTTGATGCTGCTCCTGGTAACTGAGGTTGGCTGTTTGTTTGTACCGTGGCCCAGCCAGAGTGATACAGCCTCAGCTCTTGGAGCACTGTAAGACTGGATAAGTTATAAATGCAGAACTGTACAAGTGATGCAAATCTTTAAAACTGTGCAAACCTTCAATACAAGTAGGTTTTGGAGAGCTCTTTCCTGTGTGAAATTCTTCCAGCCTTGTGAAACCAAAGACTGAAGATAAATTCATCTCTTCAGACAGACAGAGGTCATGCCCTTTTTCCCTTGAAATCAATAGGTTGAGATATTTGCACTGTTTTATGAACAAATTTACTGTATCAAGAATGAATACTCATCATATTCTTGCAGAAATGAGAATTGTTGTGATAGCCATGAGCTCCTTCTGCTTATTTTCAGGCTGTTCAGCAGACATGATCCCCAAGCTGAAGAGGCTCTAGCAAAGAGGAGGGGGCGAAATAGCCCCAATGGAAACCTTATTAGAATGTTGGTTCTTTTCTTTCTTGAAAGTGAGGTAAAAAAAGTCATTTTTCACCTTTAAATGTTTAATAAAACCTGGAACTTAAGTAGTGATTTATCAACATACAGTAATAAATTGTCTTTCTTTTCCATTTGTTCTTTATATTTTCAGAAATACTGTAAGCCCTTTTCCCTGCCCCTCCTTTTCCTTGTCTATTGAGCAAATTGATCTGAAAATCTTGGTGGTTTATTTAGCTCGTGCATGTACCCACTGTACTCACCTTGCATTGCTGGTGCTGTGGTGGCTGCCAGGGTGCATTGCTGCACACAAATGTAAATGGTTTTTGCTTACATAACCATGCAAGGAGAATACCTCTGGAGTTGTTAGTTGTGGAGTAAAAGAATTGGAACCAGGACAGAACAAAAATTGCATACTATCTCCAATTCTGATCAGAATCATAGATGAACTCAGAGTGCAAAGGACCTGAGGGTCCTTAGCTCAGAGCAGAGTCAGCTGTGAGGTGAGATGAGGTCTTTCAGGGCTTTATGCAGGTGCATCTTGGAAACCTTGGAGGACGAGGGCAACAAGCCCTCGTAGATGTGGTGACATGAAGTGTTTGATGAACACACCCAGGGTGGGATTGTGCCCATGATTTATACAGACAGCATCTACAGGAAATTGTATGGTACAGGTAGTAACAGTAATTCAGATGGGGAATGGCAGTGGAGGGAGGAAAATTTGAGAAGATACTGTCAGGTACAGGACATTCTGAAGATAGAGGGGGGAAGGTTCAAAATTATACATTTGATTTGATAATAAATAGACTGGAAGAAAGGAATGACAAATGTTTCTCTAGAGAAGGGAGGGTAGTATATTTTGGGTGAAAAGCAAAAGGAAAGATATTACAGTTGGTGATTTTAATTGTTATGAAGCCTTGAACAAGAGACTTGACTTGACTGTGAGAATGAAAAGAAACACAGAGTTGCTGGGAAGGAAGGATGAAATTTCAGTACAGTGTTCTTGTTTTTAGAAACACCTCAAAAACCTACAGATTAATCTGGATAAGATGTCACTACCTGTGTGAGCCTTCCCTCTGCCACCTAAATGGATTTTTAGTTCCGGCTTCTTTAAAACTTCTGTTGTAAAGTTCCTTGTGCTTTACAGTGCAGACACCTCAGATGTGAGCATGTGTGATTGGAGGCAGCAAGCACTGACCTTGTCTGTCCTGAGGAGCAAAGAAACTCTGCTGCACTCCCAAAGCCAAGATCAGCACAGTGCCTCCCGTGCTGCTCCCTGAAGGTCACTTTGCTCTCAGGGCCAGTTTTTGTTAGTGTTGTTTCTGAGAGTCTTTAGGAACCAAGCAGTTCAGAACCCTGACTCCAGTGTTCGTTTGAGAGCTGGGAGTTTGCACGTGCGAAGGACGAGTTAGTGCTGAGCCTGGGGCTGCATCCAAGGCAGTGAGCCTGGCCCAGCAGCAGCAGCAGCAGCAGCAGCAGCAGCTCTGTGACATTTTGCCCGGAGCTGTCGGAAGCAGAGGAGGAGAATGTGCTGACAGCTCCTTCTCTGTACTCAGAGATGTTTGCCGGCTGAGGAATCAGTCCCTGGCAAGCACAAACTGTGTGTTGTGCTTGTTACTGTTGGTAGTAGTTAAAGATGAGTTTAGAAAACAGCAGAAGCCTATGGATTATTTTTCTCACTTTACAACAGTTGTGTTAATTTACATAAAAACATTTTTTGCAGTTAGTGTTAAATCTATACCCCCAGGGTTTTTTGCTCCTTTTTTCTGAGCACATAGCAGCATGTATGAAAACCAAATGCCTGTTCAAGACACATACATTACAACTCTCATGTCTCACCATCTCACCTTTTTGTAATGCAGTGAGAAAGTGAGGAAAGGTAAGTTTACAGCTTCTGGGTCAAAACTCTGGGAAGTTTTCACAAACAAGCAGCTTTATGCAACAGAAGCTCAGTTTGGTTTTATTCCATTTTCTGTTAAAACATAACCCCATTGCACTGGTATCATTCAGTTGGGAGAAAACCTTCCTGAGTTAGTTTCAAACTGAATGTTCTTTTGAACTGACATAAGATACATGCCCAGGACACTCTCTGTGGCCACATGATTGTGAAAGTTGAAGAACTGGTGCTTGTACCAAGTGCTGTACTGATGATTGCTCTGGATTTTCTAGTTGCATGAACATGCAGCCTATTTGGTGGACAGCTTGTGGGAGAGCTCTCAAGAACTGCTGAAAGACTGGGAATGTATGACAGAATTGCTCTTGGAGGAGCCAGTCCAAGGAGAAGAAGGTATTGGCTTAACCCTTCCTTCCTTGATATTGCACAGTATTGTTAATTATTCCTTAAATACCTCTGCCACCCATAGTGAAACATCTTTTTATGTTGTACTTTGTTTAAAAAGCTTATTTGAAGATTTTGGGTTAATCCATTTTTAATGTCCTTTTATCAAAAGCATAAATTTGTACTCTTGTTTTTGTTTGTACTCTGGAGGTTTTTTTTCTCAAGTCTGCTGTACTGTGGTTCCCTAATATTAAAGGCTAAGACTTTCATTTTGTCTGAATGTTTAAATAACTATTTCAGTAAATTAAATAGCTAATACTAGTTTGAGTAAACAAGCACTTCAGGTGATGCTAGTTAAATATGGGGCTTTTCCAGGCAATGTGAACACATAATGAATTCGCAAGAGAAAAAACTAAGGGGGATTCTTTCACCATTAGTTTCAGATTTCCTTTTGCTAATAGTAGACCTGTGTGCACAAAATAGCCAGGGAGGCTGGGGGCAAAGTGTACCCAAGGGTAACAAGTGTTATTCTAGAACCTTTATAATTCCTCAGGATTCTCCTGCTTCAAGGACCTTCACAGGGCTTAGGTGGTTGAAAAATCAATGTTCCTGACAAGGTGTGCTCACCATGTCCATGCTTCAAAAGCTGACCTTTTGGTATGCACCTGCTGCAGTGGTAGGGGTAGTATAGGGTAATTTCCTTAGGAAACTGGACACTTTGCTTCCTTGTTTCTGCTTAGCCTGGTGGGGTTTGATCCTCTAAACATGAGCAGAAGCACTTGCCAAAGAGCAGAGAATTTATGAGGAAGTGAGAGTGAATTGTCTGTCGCTGTTTGTCCTCTATGACGCTCCCTTATTTTGTAGATCTTCCTTATGTTCCCTTTCACTGATCCTTTTCTCCAGCCTGCCTTTCTCTGACCTTCTTTCACTTCTGCCATGTCCATTCTGAGATTACATGAATGGCAAATTATAGAGGAGGCAGGAAAGCCTCCATGAATGTGACAAAGTACCTTGTGTGTGGTGTTCTGTGCTGTGTGTGTTCCCCAGTTGCTGGGTGTGCTTCCCAATTGCTGTGTGTGCTCCCCGGTTCC
Organism: Rhipidura dahli; assembly: GCA_013399225.1. Lineage (NCBI taxonomy): Eukaryota > Metazoa > Chordata > Aves > Passeriformes > Rhipiduridae > Rhipidura > Rhipidura dahli. Next base: position 354,758 of record VXAC01008238.1, on the reverse strand, counting down.
TGTGTGTGCTCCCCAATTGCTGTGTGTTCCCCAATTGCTGTGTGTGCTCCCCGGTTCCTGTGTGTGCTCCCCAATTGCTGTGTGTTCCCCAGTTGCTGTGTGTGTTCCCCGGTTCCTGTGTACTCCCCAGTTCCTGTGTGTGCTCCCCAGTTGCTGGGTGTGCTCCCCAATTGCTGTGTGTTCCCCTGTTTCTGTGTGTGCTCCCCGGTTCCTGTGTGCTCCCCAGTTGCTGTGTGTGCTCCCCTGTTTCTGTGTGTTCCCCGGTAGCCGGGTGTGCTCCCCAATTGCTGTGTGTGCTCCCCGGTTCCTCTGTGCTCCCCGGTTGCTGTGTGTTCCCCTGTTTCTGTGTGTGCTCCCCGGTTCCTGTGTGTTCCCCGGTTTTTGTGTGTTCCCCGGCAGCCGGGTGTGCTCCCCAGTTGCTGTCCCAGCCGTGTCCCCGCGGAGCTGCCCTGCCCCCAGTGATGTCCCGTTGTCCCCGCAGCGATGTCGGACCGGCAGGAGAGCGCCCTGATCGAGCTCATGGTGTGCACCATCCGCCAGGCTGCCGAGGCACATCCCCCCGTGGGCAGGGGCACCGGCAAGAGGGTGAGTGGGGCTGCAGCTGCCTGGCTGCCTGTCACAAGAGCACGGGAGATGTTTTTGACTCCACATTTGTACACTTCTGCAGCAGAGCTTTTTAGTAGGTGTTTCGTCTGAACGCTTCTAAGAAAAATATTAGAAATCCTCTTTCTGGACATGTTTGGTTTTCTCTTTATTTGATTTGGGGGTTTGCAGTGCCGAGTCAAGAAATGCAAATTTACAACATAAAAGTATTTTTTTATCATACCCCCTGCCTTATATTTGTAATGTACCCACATCTCCAGCCCCTAATGTTAAAACTAGATTAGACTGGAAAGTATAGGAGCAGACTACCTCTGACTGTCTTCCATAAAAACGAATGTGCTGCTAATATGGACATAAAATTTGTAGAAAAGTCAACAGGATCTTCATCCTGAGGATGTTTAGGCACTGCAACAGGTACTGGGAGTTGGTGCCCTTTCTGTGCTTGGCACTTTTGAGACCTGACTGGACAAAGCCCTGATCCTCCCGGTGTGACCCCTGGGCTGGCTCTGCTTTAAGAAGGAGAGGTGGGACTGGGACCAGGCTGAATGTGTCTGTGGTTTTAGGCATCTGTCCTCTTTGACCTCTTCCACTCAGTGCCCTAAGAATTTCAGAAGTTCACATTCTGGCCGATTGCCTCTTCAGTTTATTTTATAGCAAATGTTTGAGCACCGGTGGAAGGCATTCCTAAGGCTGGGTGTGCAGTTTTAAACACTTCAGTATAAGTCACAGGGCCAGGGTAATAACAGGCTTTCAGCTGTATTCTCCATAAATACAGCATCCAAGTTCCAAAGCAGTCTCAGCTTCTCAAACATATTCCCCTGATTTTTTGGTAGTCCCCATCTTATTTATTAGGATAGACTAAAATGGAATAAACCCACATGAACGTATGGTACTTCTGTTAGCATCCATTCTAAATAATCATAACTGGTTGGTTAAAAGAAAGCCACAGATTTAAGAAAGATGAAATTTGGAGACAGTCTTGACATTCTCTATTGCTAAAATAATGCAGTTACTTAACTTCTTAATTTTTATGTGCCAAAGCAGATTAGTCTCATGTCCGGAAACAACATCCCAGGAAAAGCTCCAAGAAACCATCAATTTAAACATGCTTTATGTGCCTTAATTTATAAAGCATGCTCTTAGGAATTCCTGATTTATTAAAACATTTAAGGGTTGAGGAGGGAATCTGTGAAAGCACTTACTCAAATTTATACAAGCACGTCTTATCTTTTGGTACCAAACCTGTATCGTTAGCACAACTCTTTTGTGTCACGCTGCTGCAAACCTTTCTAGCAGGCAAAGTGACCTTTAAATTTAAGAAAAAAAAACCCAATCACATTGGTGTTTTCTGTTTGGAGCACCAAATAATGTCAGTGTTAACTTTCCAGGTGTTTTCTCTTTCTCAAGCGATCTACAGCACAATTCACTGAATTTCAGCAAATTGCTTAGTTTTAAGTTTTCAATGGCTGTATTTGGAGCTAAAAAACCACATCAGTAAAACAAACTTCACCTTCTGAAGGATGATCAAAAGAGCCTGGAGGTCATACTGGGGACCCAGATCAATTTCCAGTGCCAGGGAACAGCAGTATTTGGTCCCCAGAACACAGCTGGGCTGTAAGGGCCGGGATTCTTCCCTGGGTTTGCAGTGCTGAGCTTGGCTGGTGCTGCCCTGGTGGGTGTGCAGGGGCTGAGGCTGCTCTGGGGCCATCCCTGCACTGTGCACTGTGCAAGTGGTGTCTTGTCCTGGTTACTGATCCCCCACTTCCACGGCTGGTTTGGGTTCCTGCTGGCACAGGGCCTGGCACCCAAGCACGTGCCTCGTGTCCAGCTGCTCCTCCTCCCTTGCAGAGCCATGTAGGGGTGACATTTAGCTTTTGCTTCTTTTCAGTCAGACCATGAGCTGTGGGATGGTACCTGCAGGGATCTCTGCCTTGTCACTGGAGATTCATCCTGTCTCATGATCCCACCAGCTTCTTCTCTGAGTTGAAATGGGAGCAGATTTCTAATTAAGCACTCTCCTTGTGAAATAGTGTCTCCTCTGACTTCAGCTTGTAACTCTTACTGTGCAGAATGGCTGATTGGCTATATGTGAATCATTAGCTAACTCAAGTATCTTATTATCATTATTTGTTTTCAAATGTATTCTTTCCTTTCCTGAAGCCAGGAAGCCAGATTAAGCTTTGATGAAGCATGCTGGTTTGATTATTGTCTCTCTGGTCACTGTTCTAAGGGGGTTTTGCTCTGACAGCAGTAGTGCTTCAGTACCTCCCTGTGAACTTGGATGTACGTTTTCACTGTGAATTCCATTCCAGTTTAGAGAGGAGGCCATGAATCTGCTAATGAAAATCATTGTTACAGTGTGGTTTGGTTTTGGTTTTCCTAATTATACTTCAGTTTGCCCTGAGGTCTTACATTAGCTCTTAGTTTAATGTGTGAAAGCCAGAGCTCAGTACACTTGGAAGCAGTAGTAAAACTTCCACTGACTTGGGTTGTATTTGACTTTCAATCCTAAAAAGATGCTGATGTGTGGAGACAATGTCATGCTGGGTGATACACTATTTTCCTTTTCAATCACAGCTTCTTAGGATACACAGTCCTCCCACTTAATAACTCTCCAGCCCAAAACTGTTTTGAGTTTTTTATTCCCTCCTCTTTTGATTTATTAAAAATACACTTGCATGGGTTTTTGTTTATAATACAATGTTTAGAAAAGTTAATGAATGCTATATGCAGAAACTGTATTTACTGTAGTTATGTTTGATCACTTCCAGGTCTTGACAGCAAAAGAAAGAAAAACTCAGATTGATGACAGAAATAAATTGACTGAGCATTTCATTATTGCACTTCCCATGCTGCTATCAAAGGTACAGTTTTCAAGCAAATAAATCTTTCACTGGGATTTACAGCTGTCTTTAAACTTTCTCATTCTGTAGTGCAGGAGTTTATTTTTACTTCTGTGTGGTTTGTTCTGTTTCCATGATGTTCCAGTATTCCGCTGACGCCGAGAAGGTTGCAAACCTCCTGCAAATCCCTCAGTACTTTGATCTGGAAATCTACAGCACAGGCAGGATGGAAAAGGTATCGTGCCTTGGGCAGCAGGTGTGGCTGCTCTCGGGTGTGTCCCCTGTTGAGCCCCCAGTGCTGTGCCTTTGTCTGGCACTCGGGCAGTGCAGCCCCGTGGCTGCTGTGGCAGTTCTGGTGCTGCCTTTGTGCAGCGTCATTGTCCCGCTGAGGGGAAAGCTGAAGTTCTTTTCTTCCCTGCAGCATCTGGATGCCTTACTGAAGCAGATTAAGTTTGTTGTGGAAAAGCACGTGGAATCAGATGTTCTGGAAGCCTGCAGCAAAACCTACAGCATCCTCTGCAGTGAGGAATACACCATCCAGAACAGAGTTGACATAGCCCACAGCCAACTTATTGATGAATTTGTGGATCGCTTCAACCATTCTGTGGAGGATCTACTGCAGGAGGTTGGTTTTCTTAAGAAGTTAGCTGCCTAAGATGTGTTAGGATAGACTACAGAAAAACATTCTTAGCAAGCCGTGAAATTATCCATCTGAAGATGTAGTGCAGCAGCAGCTCTTTCATAATTATTTGGAGCCACTTTTCCCTGTGGAAAGTCCCTTACAGCAGCCATTAAGCCTTCAAATCACTGATGGTGTAAAACAAGACTATGGGACAATCCTGCTTCTGAAAATTTAGTTGAGTATTAAAACAGTCCACATAAGAAATTAAGTGGATGAATGGGTGAAAGATGATGAAAAATGCAGAGAGAGTTGCGTTTACATTAATGCTTGTGGTGATTCCAGTAGTCCCAAATGGATATGCAGGCAGCAAAATCAAGATGGGATTATGTTTTGAATGGAAGAGAGGATTTAACAAAATATGTATAATGGCATACTAAAAGAGCCCTGGGAAGAGTAAAAGACACAAATCTGAAACCTGGAGGTACCTGGGATTTAGTCGTAAGAATTTATCCTTCAAAATCCATAAGACAGAATACATTAAATGAGAATAGAAACCATGCTCATTTTTTCCTTCTTTGCAGCAATTTAACTTAGTTGTAATTTTCATGCTTTTTAAACATAACAAGAGAGCTGCACAGACCTTTTTCTTTGCTTGTAGTCATGCACTACACTGTGGCAGATACATTTAATTTTTGATGTACATTTAGAGAAAGTTAAGCTAAGTCCCTGATTTAGAATGGCACATGAAGGAAATATGCCTTTTTTTCCTATTTTTATGTAGCATTCCACATACAGGCGCACTGTAAATGTGCCTTGTCATGTTGCAGAGTGAATAAAAATGTTTGTATAGCTGCAGAAATGTGCATGAATGAAGTGTGGAAGCCTTCCACAACCCAGAGGAGATGAGGCACCACTGTGGGTTCTTTCATAAAATACAGGGATCTTTCTGTCTACCCGTGTGCTGGTTTTGGTGTACTTCCTCACAGATTTCTGATCAGAACCTGGAAAGACAGTCCAGAATTTGTGCTCCATCTCTGCCCACCTGTGAGTGCCAAGGGAATCCTTCCAGCTAATGCCACATTACACCATAGCCTGGGTTTTTGAAGTTCCTCACCTCTGGCCAATAGGACCAAACCTGACTTGTGCAGCAAAAAAGGGCTAAGGCTGGGCTGCCACACAAGGGTCCAGCCTCTGAGCCACCCGGGCTGTGCACACACCATGGATGCCCAGCAGCTGAGCACTGGGAATGGTGGCCTTTTAGAGGCCTGTCCCTTCCTGGCCCTGCTCCAAAGGTCCCTCTGGCCTAAGCCTTTACCCAGGGGGAGACAGAGGAGAGCATTGAGGTGCTGGGATTTATAAATGCCTTCCCAAGAGTCTTCTCAGGACAAACGGACTAGGAGAGGAAAAGTTTTTCCTGCAATTTTCCATAGTTTTGTTTTTTTCTTTAGAGCTGCTCTGTGCCTGCTGTTGAATCAGGAAGCCAGTAGCTGCTTGTCCCCCCTCCTTTGCCCTTCCCCTCTGGGTGCCAGTGGCAGAGAGCCCGAAGGATGCCCTGGGGCTGCGGGGCACCGCAAGCACCGGGCTCGGGGGGCTGCTCCAGGGCTCCCTGCCCTTACAGCCCTTACAGCACAGCAGGGCCAGCCTGGCCTCATGATCCTGGGGCGTGCTGGGAGGCTCTCAGAGAAACACTCTGTCTGAAAGGCATTGGAGAAACCAGTTAGGAGCCTTGGATCTCTAAGGAAAAGCGAGTGCCTTGGCTGGACATGGGACACAGAGAGCTGGAGACAGAACCAAGACAAAAGCAGGAGAAGACAAGGAAGGAAACAGCAGTAGCAAGGATTTAAAATTATGACCTTTTTGATACTCGTTTTTAAGTGATACTTGTTTGAATAATTAATTTTAATAAGTCTATTTCATAATTTTAAAGACATTTTAAATTAAAAAATTTGCATACTGCTACCCAAGCAAGTATCCCACTGCTTTATGGCTTCTCACTGGGCTGATAATGAGAGAAACATTGATTGACAATTGCATATGAAGGCAGGAAAATGTCTTAATTGTTAGGCTTTTAGACAGAAAAGAAATTATCAAAATGAAATGGAGAAGAAGAATTGCTGCAAGTGGGTTTCTTATTTTAGAAAATTGCTGGTCAACTTAGGGTTGGAAATACCTTATTTTCACTTAATTCACTAAGGGAAATTGCTGTTTATTTTGCAGAAAATACTAAAATTGTGTTGTAGCACACTCATCAGCTGATGATTAAAGCTGATGGTTCACTCCTTTTTGTAAAATAAGATAGAACTCAGGTTTTGGTCTTGAGAATGATTACTACTGCAAGAGGATGCTGGTTTGGATATTAACACATATCCAAACTATAATATGATAGTTATTTCTATTATAAACTATGATAATGCTGAATTTTGTCAGGTGATCTTGCTTATTTTTTAATGCTGTGCCGTGGTTACTTAAATATTATGGAAGCTACATAAAAGTCACTGGGAAATTTGGAGACAGTTTTGAAAGCAGTAAAAACCCCTAAGAAGCTGCTCCTGCCTGTGCAGTAAAGTGCTGGGCTGAACTGGTGGGCTCTCCTCATGGCTTGCCTTTCCTTTGCAGGGAGAAGAAGCTGATGATGATGACATATACAACGTGCTCTCCACGCTGAAGAGGCTGACCTCCTTTCACAAGTACGTGGTGTTTTCCCCTCACAAATTTGTGATGTTAATTTTATCCTTTCAGCAAGTATCAGCAGTGTCAGGTGTGGGGAGATGAGGAAACACATGGCCTGAAATCAGAAGTGGAGGTGGAGGAGTGACTGGTGGTGTTTGTCAGCAGAACTGTTTGGGTTGGTGTGGGTCCTTGCTCAGTTGGTGCTGTGACCTTTGCCAGCAGCACCCAAAGCTCTCCCAGCCCTGAGTGAGCTACTGCAGGTCCTGCTCCCCTGGGTGGCACAGGCAGGACACAAGGGACACTGCTCTGTGCTTTGGGCCTCAGCTTAGCAGAGTCTGCAGGAAGCTGTTTCTCAATGCCTTTGAGCTACTTCTCCTCAAAATTACAAAATTAATTAGTAGCAGCAATAATAATAGTTAACGGTGACAGCCTGGAAGATGCATTTTCTTCCTGCAGTTGTATTGTTGGCCAGGTTTCCCTGAGTGGATTGCACAGAATCTCCTCACCAGGCATAAACCAGCTTTTCAGGTTCCTGCTGCTCTCAGACCTACAAGCACCCTCAGCATGTGCAGAGCAACCTGGAGAGCTTCCCTGGAACTGTGAATTCTGGAGCACAGCACAAAGGCCTGGTCTTCCATCTAGGAACTGCAGGAAGCATTTGCTCCTGGTCAGCGTGAGAGAAAGCTTCATGTGCAGGTGGCTGAGCCACAAATCATTTCTTCCTTATCACAGTGTGGGAGAGGACCTTCCTTCTGCCAGCTCTTCTGTACAACTGGGGTTTTTTACAGCTTTGTAATTTCATTTCTCTCTGCTTAGACTTCACTTAGCCTGAATCCTGCATGGATCACTGTCTGAAATGGTTCTGCAATCTCTACTCGTTGTTGCCATTCAAGGAGAGTCCCACAAAGATCATTAAATCATTACTAATTTCCATAGTGCAGCAGGCTGACACGTGCAAATTAGGTTTGCAGTCTGCCTGGTAACACACTGGAGCCACTTCTGCCTTTCCTGAGGGGACCTGGGGAAAGCTCTACTTCACATCCAGGAAAGAAGCACACATCTTAAGGCTTTCCTGAGAGGCTCACATATATATTTTTTCCTTCAGAGTTCCAGGTCTCTGGAGTTAATTCAGACCATGAAGAAGCCTTGTAGAATAACACACAAAGCAGGGTCGGGCACATCTACTTTCACCTTCAAAAAAACAGGAAAGAGCAAAGGATCAGAGCTGAAGAGCTGCAAAACAGCTAATGTACCATTTCTCAGCTGATTGGTTATTTGTGACTGTAGTTCAATAGCAATTTCTAATATCTGCTTGCATATAAAGAAGTAATGAGATCTTCATTGCTGTCTTGAACATTATGTGTGATGTGATCTCTTTGTGACAGGAACAATTACACCGTGTGAGCCAGAATTTCTGCTGAACCTTCAGCTATGGGAGAGGATCTTCAATTCAAAATGCCTGTGGAGTGTTCTGTCTCAAAGCACAGTGGCTGTGCTCTGACTCTGTCATTGTCTGTTGTCACCTGGGAGTTAAAAGAAACTAAATCAGGACATCTCCTGAATGGGCACTGATAAAATGGTTGCTGGGGCTTTGGGAAGAAACCAGTCCCTGTCTTCTTCCAGTGAGAGAAACTCCAATGTACCTTATCCATGCATTTGTTCCCTTGGTACTTGCTGCTGCTTCATACTTTGAGAAAAAGCAAGGGGGAAAATACAGGGTGTAAGGGGTTATGAGAAAACCTTCCAGACCAAAAGGCTTCTAGACTGGGATTTCCAAAGTCTGAGCTAATCCTCTTTCTGAAAGGGCCATGACAGCAAAGGGCCCACAGCACACTTTTTGATTCATCAAAACAGGGATATCAGTGTATTTATACAAATTAAATTCATCATTACAAAGTTGCCTTCCACATTTTCGGATTACAATAATAAATTTTCTTGAGATCTTCTAAGTAGAACTCCTGGAGTATCCACTTGGGGTATTTTTTGCCAGAATCTCAGAGACACTCACAGCATTTAAGTACAAGGAGGGTATTTTTTCTGTATTGACTCCATTGTAATTCAGTTGAACTTTCACATGTGAAACATCAGTGTTGGAGCAGTTTGTATGCTGCAAAATCTCAGCATCTTTTATTTACTTACTTGAGTAAATCCCATGCAAGACACATCCCAAGCATCCCCTCCGTTCCCCTGGCTGTGCCTGAGCATCGTTTCCCATGCAGAAACCAGGAGTGTTGGAATCACTGTCCACCAGTCCTCTGAAATAAAACATTTGCTTCCTTCCCACCTCCACACTGACTCCACAAACCCACAGGGACTGTCCCAACTCTCAGATGAAACCAGTGCATATCAGGGTCAGTGGGATCAGTCAGGACACTTCCCAGACAGGTGAATTGATGGTCACATCATCACATCATCTCTTCCTCTTGGAGAAACTCTTCACTTAACATTTTTTCCAGTAGTTGACCAGTGCATTCCTCAGACTGAGTTACTCAGAAGTTTGTTATCTCTTTGTTATCTGTTGAAGTTTGTTATATCCAGAAGAAGTAGAAATGATGATAAATGAAACCTCATTAGAGCAATTAGACTGTATCAGCAGCACAGGTGCTCAAAGCCCAAGGGACAGCTTCCCTCTCTTTGTGCCTCTTGAAGAAGTCAAACAGTTTGGTGGGTGGAAAGGTCACCTCTTGGAAAATAAACTTTTCTAAGCTGCTTTTTGCCATACTTTTGAGAAACACTGTGAAACTGGTACCTGTACCTCACCTGCCTCTTGTCTGGCAGAAATGTGCCCAGCAGACAGGGCTGCCCCATAAGGATTAAAAGAAACCTTGCATGAAACATTGGGGCTTGTTTTCTGTAATCCATGAAGAGTCTGACATGGAAGGAACTAAGAGGAAATTCTGTGTTGTGTGAATTTTCTTCCTGGGAGCATCTTTGTCAGTCTGAACCTCTGTGGAGAATTGTGTGGTGCCCAAGGTACCTTTATAACTGTGATTTTGATGGCTAAGTAGCTAAAAGGGATTAAGAGGTACCAGAATATGCCTAACTGTAACGTGGAGGCTCTGATTAAAGGAAGTTTCTATTGAAAAGCCGTGTGTGACTTGTACAGAGCTAGAATTGAGCCCTTCCTGAGCTCAGCTGTAAGGCCAGGCTGAGGGCAGGGAGCTGAGTGTCCCCAGCTGTGGGGGCATGGCCCCTGTGCCCGCTGCCTGACGGGGAATTTCTGAACTGAAAAGGCAGGAATGAGACAGTTTTTCCTTTCATATTCTCTGTAGGATAATCTGTGCTGATATCTGCCTCTGCACACCAAGGAGACTTTACTGCTTTAATTACAGTGCTGTAATTAAGGAGGTACCACTCTGCCTTGCTGGCAACCTTGTGATTTATGGAAGCAGCATCTCTGTGCTTAATATCACCAGTCAGGGGCAGCTCTCTGTCAGCCTCTAATTTATCTATGAAACATTTTATTTTAGTACTTCAAAGACCATCCAAGTCTGTGAAATATTTTTACACTTTTTTCATTTTTAGTTTCAATCTTTTTTTTATGTTTTCCCGTTCTTCTGTTGGTGGATTTGAACTGGAAGTCAAGGTGCACCTTGGCTTTAATGGCACGGCCCTGGAGTGGTCAGAGCACTCGGATGGTTGTGTTTTCTGTGGAGCTCTTACCAGTGACATCTTCCAGGGCTCACACGCTTCAGTGTGGGAGGTGTTTCATGGCACAGCTTCCAACAGGGCCTGGGCATTCCCAGACCTGAGTTCAGCCTCTGTCCCTTTTGGAACTGGGGAGTTATTCCTTCTGGCTGAGCAGGGCAGTTAATGATTTAACCCAGGGCAGGCACAGTGGGTGGGAGGAGTGAGCTTGGCTGGGTGATCCAGGGGCTGGGACGAGTCAGATGCGAGAGGCTGCTGCATCCAACTGAGACTCCCAGTTCAGTCTCAGTACCCCTTCCTCCAGGTGAATATTTTAATCAGCAAGTTTCTGATTATTCTGAGCTGGCTTGCTCTTTTATAGACGTATTATAAACGGTTTCAAATTGTCTCAGTTTATTTCCACTGCAGAAAAATGTTTTAAACTTAAATTTGCTTGCTGAGAGAGAACTTTTGTCTTTCAGGCAAACTGATGTTTTTCAGTTTCTTCTTTATTTCTCATTTCTCTTTTAAAAAGCTGTTTCTTGAGCTGTTGAGGTCTGCAAGGCTGTAGAGTATTTGTTCCTAATGTCATTTTTATTCCTCTCACTGGTGAAATCTGGTTGGTGCAACTCAAGTGTGGAACAGGGAGTGGGGTGGCAGCCACCATCTCTATCTCATGTCCATGTGTTATCATATTGTCTCACTTCAGATATTCAGGATATTTAATATGTAGTGGTAATGTGTATTATTTTTCAAATACAGTAGAAAATTACACAATTTTAGTTTGCTTAAAGCCATTTTTATTCAGTAGATATTGACAGAGTTTGACTGTAGTTTCTGCTGCAACGGGAAGAGAAGGGTGTTCTGGAGTTCTGTGTTTCCAAAAGAGGAAAGATAACTTTAGAGAGAGAAGGGGCAGCCACATTCAAGTAGCCTTTATAGGTGTGTGGTATGGAGAGAGTTTGTCTCCTCCCTACAAAAATCCCGTGTAGTAAAACATTTTTCCTGAGTTATCAGAAAGCTTCACTTGTGCTTTTAGCATGGAGTGTGCTGCTGTGCAGCTGCTTGGTCAGCTGTACAAACCAGCAAAGCTCTCTGGGCTGGGGATTCTGAGGAACACAGCTAATCCCTCTTTATTTCCTCTCGTTCCAGTGCTCATGATCTCACCAAATGGGATCTGTTCAGTAACTGCTACAGATTGCTGAGAACTGGAATTGAACACGGAGCTATGCCAGAACAGGTACCCTTAACAACAGCTGCACTGCATCCCTTGGCTGTCTGAGGTTCTAGAGAGTCTGGCTGGTCAGAAATTCAAAAGTTCAAAGCACTTCAGTGATGCAGGAAAAACAGTTTGGAATGAAATTTATAGTGGAGTCAAGGGCTGTGTAGGAGGTGGGAAACCTTGGATTCTGTGATTTTTGAGCTCCTTCCCTCACGTTTGTCATCTCTGAAGTTGGGAATAGCTAATGTTCCTGGTTCTGAAAAGCACTGCATCAATCCTGATGTTTATACTGAAACTCAACCCTATAAGCCTTGGCTGCAATTAGAATAGTCACGAATGATGATTGTGCATTGAATATAAGATGGAAACTTATGAAAACAAGGAACTTAGAACATCCTAGTGGAGTTCTTTCAGTGAACACATCTTGGACTTTGTTCCCTCAGAGTTCAGTTTGTGTTTCTCATGGATGGGCACAGGAGCCATCTTATATTCTCCCATAATTCCTGTTTAAACTGCAGAATTCCTACTTAAGCACATTTTAAGTTTTGATTTGGTTTCAGTCAGAAATTGTTCATTCTAACTCAGCTTCATTTAGAAAAAAGAAATTCTCATGAAATTCTGAAAAAGAATTTTGTAGAAAGGACCCTAAGAGGAAGCATTGCCACACAGTGTGTGAAAGTCCTGGCTTTGAGCTCTGGGACCTTCTGCTCTCTCTGCAGTTGCTGCTTCATGCTGGACTTGTGCTCCCTGGAGAGACAGGGCTGGCAGATAAAGCCTGAAACCTGTCTGTGCAGCTGGCAGCCATCCTCATTTTGTGGGTCTGACACTCCGTGGCTCTCCCAATGCCTCCATGAGATCTTAGGGGAAAGCTCCTGAAATCTGAGCTCTGCTCAGTATTTCCTCTGCAGGCCACCCTGAGGAGTTTGACAGTTGTAGCACCTAATCTGGTTTTGAACTGTTCAGTGGGCACCATGGATATGACCCTGGTCTTCTCCATGGGACAAGCTGTATTTCCTCCCCTTTTTTAGCAATTGGGCTACATGTTCATTTGACAGCGGAACAGATTTCCTGGTTGTTTAATAGTGAAGCTGGCTTTAGAGGTATTTAAACAGATGCTTTTGACCTGAGAGATGTAGATACTGGGTTGTACTTCTGTCACGCTGTGACATCCCCTCTTGCTGTACCCCGGTGCAGTTTTCTGGTGTTTCCCAGCATTTACAGTATTCTTTCACCTCTAGTAGGCTGATTTCTTATAGCACCAAACCAACCAAGGAAAAACATGATACCCTTGAAAACAAAAAGTGCTACCTAAGAGCTGTTCCATGTCTTTTCACCACAAAATGCATGATAGATTTTCCATGCACTGCCTGCTGTGGCTGCTGTTGGCAGCGTGCTGGGATTCTGTGTGTTCTTGTGTTACAGATCGTTGTCCAGGCACTGCAGTGTTCCCACTACTCTATTCTCTGGCAGCTGGTGAAAATCACTGAGGGCTCCCCTTCCAAAGTAAGTGGCCATTTGATCATACAGCTTTTACTGACAGAACACAACTTACCTAAAAAGGTGTTACACCTGGTTTCTTTTTAACTTCCACTCTTGCCATCATTTGTTGTCATTTATAACACATAAAATGTTGACGTTCAGATTTGTTCTGTATTTCAGGATCTGTTCAACACCATGCATATGTCTAAGCAATGCAAACAGTCTTTATCAGGATTTTATAGCAGCTGATTATTACATTTTTGTTGCTGAGGATAATTAATGCACTTTATTGTGAGTACTGCAGTTTGCACGGCTGATAAGGAATGTTGACGTGAATAGTTGTGAGCAATACTGTTGATCTGCAGACCACAGATAGCTTAATCTTTATGTGTAGTTACCTTGCTTATCCTCTAATTACATCTTTCATGTTGCAATAAAAATGGCAGGGCACTGGCAGTAATGATTGCTAGGAAAAAGCAAATGCATGCAAAGTATGATGCAGTCAGGACAAGGTGACATGTGACTTTTCTAGAACCTTTCCTTAGCCCTTTCTCAGTCAGAGGCCAACATCCTGTTTTTTCAGAGCTTTTTCAAAAGTAATACATCAAATTAAAATGGTATAAAAACAGAAGTAATACTTGTACTTCCCCATCAGCATCAAAAAGAAGAAGATGTTATACTAAAGTGCTACTCAAATAAGTATTTTATGCATAAAAAAGTGATAAAAATACAAAGTAAATTCTCTGAGTTGTTTTGAATACTGACATTAACATTTAAAAACAGCTACTAGGAAAAAAGGAATAATTGTTATTCTTTATTCTGGCTTTTGTTCCCATTTCCCCCTCTCAGACTCTTTCTCATTAGCATGCTGGTAGTGTACAGTACTGCACCTCGGAACTCACAAAACTGAATCCATCCCATTTGTTTTAAACAAACGCAGAGTCTGATCACAGGAAAGCATCTCAAGTCCTCTGCTGGCAGCACTGTTCTCCTCGGGGAGCAGTGTCAGTGTGCCAGGAGAGGCTGAGCTCCTGGGAGGCAGTGCAGGGGGCCGTGTGCCGCCGCAGCCCTCGGTGCACCAGCGCCGGGGCTCGCACCCATCCCCTGCCAGCCCCTCCCGGGAGGAGAGCTGGGCTGCTGGTGCTTCATGCAGCATGCCCACCTGCTCTGGGGGCCTGGGCACTGCTGGGCTTCTCAGCCTCTCCTGGGGACTCAGCAGCGCTGTGCTCCTCCCTGCTGGGCTCAGCCTTGCCTTGCCTTGCCTTGCCCTGCCTTGCCCTGGCGGCAAACGCCCAGACACAGAGGAGCCTTCGGAAGATTCTCATCACCCTTCACTGCGTTTCTCCATTTCTTGGAATAAAATACAGTAAATTGCTGCAGTGTAGCTCAGGTGGTGCAGGGATAGCTGTCAGCATTGCTGGGAAAAAGTTTCATGTTTTCTTGTGTCTCTGTTACAGCAAAAGAAACGTACTTAGCCATAACCTCCAGCTGGGAATTAACACACAGCCTCCCTCAGCATGGAGCATGGTACAAACTTTGCATTTTGGTGCCCAAGCGTTGGTGTGGCTGCTGTTACAATGTGACCATGATGGCCCAGTTAAACTGAAAGAGAAAATATATTTTATTTATTTCAGTGGCTGAGATTTTCTTGTAGACAAGCTTCGTGCAAGCGTATGGCTTTGCCTACTTTTTCAAAATATGGTGCATTTACATGAGATGTCTTTTTATGAGGTGAATGCAGAATAGCTTTGTTCTCTCCTGTATTTCTAATCGTGTTGTGATTCATGTTAGACATAATGTAGTTCATAGGAGTGGAAAGGAAAAGAGCTCTGAAGGGTCACTCCAGAATGGCCATGCCAAATACAAGTCAGTTTGGCTTTGCCCCATGAAAATCATGATTCCTGTCACCAAGAGAACTCTTAACAATTTGTTTTTTGGGGTTCCACCCCAGCCTCTACAAAAGAATGAGCTTTGTGCATGCTTGTTTCCAGGGAAGCCCTGCATTAGTGCCCTGCAGCTCTTCAGAGTGGCAGCAGCCTCAGCTGAGGGTAAAGAGACAACCACAGACCTGCTGTGGCTGGAGCACTTTGCTATTGAACTTTCCACTCTAGTTTGCTCACTGGGCAAATAGATCTGATTGGCAGTGTATTTGGCATTTCATCCACTGGGAAATCATTTGGCTGGTTTATAAGTCATTATGTAGGCTTGGTAATTGGTAGACATTAAAGGGCATCACTTACAAGGTGCAGGTAGACAAAGGCATTAACACGAGCACCTCAGAATGAAAAATAGTATTTTTGAAGTATTGAGGCTTTTACAGGAACATTTCTGGCACAGCAGTTTAACATGCAGGTCCATGCAGGTTTCTAGGGCTTCTTTGCTGTGTCTGTAATGATCTCAGGGCAGAGAGGGGTGATAGATGGTGTGTAGCCTCAAGTGGCATCTTTGGTAGACCAATGGATATAGCTGTAAAAAGTAGGGAGGCTTTTGGACTCAGAAACCCTTCAGGTTTGAGATAAAAGCAGAAGATTACAAAGCAAAAGACAAGCTGAGAGCAATTTCTTGGTTTCTGTTTAGATACAAAGCAGGTAAACTCTCTGACCGGGAAGAAAGCGGTCATTGGTACCTAGAGAGGGGTGAGGAAAGGAGAGGCAGGAAGAGAGTTAGGAGGAGGACTAGTGAGGAAGGAAGGAAGATAAAAGATGAAAATGGAGAGAAGAGAATTTATAAAACATTATAAAATTAATCTTGAGTCTTTGTTTTTCTGTATCCCATAGATTTATGAATTTTTGTTCCCAGGCTCATGTTTCAAAGATGATTTTTTTTTAGCTTTCCCTTGAACAACCAGGCTGAGAGATCAGAGATGGAGGGATTGATTTGTAAGAAAAGTCCATCTGCTGCCAGCTGGGTCATTTGTGTGACTTCATGCTGGCAGTAGTAGCTGCTCTGTTTCACCTCGTTAGGTCCCATTCAGGCAGTCAATGCACAGGATGAGGTATATGAACACTTTGGAGCTGTAAGTACAGGAATAAAAGGTGGAAACAAGTATCTCTGCAAGTCTTACATTTGTTATTCAGGTATGCTCTGCATCCATCAGGTGTACCTTTTATTGCAGGGAGTTTGCAGGTGGGATAGGGAATTCTGGTAAGATTTCCTTCAGAGTGAATTCTTTGGCTTCAGTTCAGAATTGTTCTGCATCATAGCTCCCTACCTGAACCAGGTGCGTTGGGCTGGAGCCTCCATCTGTGTGGCAGGGAAAAGCTCAACCCTTGTGGTTTAAATCAAATTAGGATCAAGTCAGCTCATTGGTTTATTAACAGCACATAACTGACCTAGAGCCAGTGCAACACATCTCCAGGATAACTATCAGCTCTACAGAAATACAGGACCACAATATTGGACACTTCTGTAATGTTCATGAACACCTACAAATTCCAAACTGCCCTTCAGCTGCTCACAGGTTACTGAAGTCCCCTCCCTGAGACACAAAGAGCTCTTGTTTGTCCAGGCTGTTACCAGGAGGGTGCTCTGCAGGATGCCCCTCACTGTGCAGTATCATTTGGAAATAGAGCTTAAACAGAGTGATATCAGCATAAAAATGTATCAAAGACATTTTAGCAGAAGGGTGATAATCAATGATTATTTCAATTATTAAGAAAGTCCAAATTCTCTGCCCAATAACAAAGATTTCACCAGTTAAATACAGCAGAGAGTTGGGGCAGAGTTATTTTAAAACACTTTTTCAGGCTAGCCTGTGGAGAAAAGGGTGTCCTGTGGAGTCATCTTGGTGTCTAAAATCTGAATTGATTACTGAAAGGAAGGCTGCAGCAGGTAAGGATGAAATGTGTAAGCCTTGAAATATCCCCAGTCTGATGCTTTAACCTTTGGTCTCCCTCTGTCCACGTGCAGGGGAGGCTGAGGCTGTGTGGGCTGTCGGTGCAAAGTGCTGCTCTTTGGGGTCACCAGCACTGTACTGGGGGGGGACAGCTCATCCTCCTCAGCCTCTGGGAGCAGCCTGCTGTAGCCTGGAGGAAAACTCTTCCTCAGGTGAAAAGGGGTTTGAGGGTGGTTCCAAAGGCAATTGGTAATTTCTCCTCTGGAGTTCTCTCATCTGTCAGTCTGGGGGAGCAAGTACAGTCCTGAGGCAGGAGACTTGGGGATAAGAACATGCACTTGTTTCCATCTGGGCTCCTTCAGCTGTGTCCCAGGTGCTCAGGACGTTGTGCTGTGCACTGTATCTGCTGAGAAGGAAATATCTGCAGAAAAATAGGGTCCTAAAACTTAGAACAGTAAAAACAAAGCATGAATGGTGTCGCTGTTGGAACATGGACACGCAGAAAAGCCATGCGGAGTCCAGGGTCAGGTAGCAATGGCCACATGAACCCCTTCAGTGATTTTTCCAGAGGCTTTTACATGTTAGTTCACAAAAGGTGAGTTAAATGGCATAAAATAATTGCTTCTCTGGCCATCCACCCCTGAGGGGGTTTGGCCCAACTCTAAGATGTTCATTCCCAAGAGTTTTTCTGGTTGAGACCATAACAACGTCTGCACAACAACTGCAGGTGTTAGATAAAGGAATTGGTTTACAAAACTGAAAGAGTGTTTTTCATAGTTTCGGTGAGAACAGCAGAGCTCTCACAGAATGATAAAGAAAACAGAAGGATTTCTCTGCTAGAAGCTTTTCAGCGTGAACAGAGCAAACACTGAGAGGCAAGGCAGAGGTCAGCCAGTTGTGAGTGAGCAGCAGCCAGAGCAGGCAAAGGCATGGCTGTTAGAGTGGGATTAGTGGGCAGAGGACCTAGGACAGGAGGGGATTTCAAAAGGGTTTTAAAGAACAAGGTGGTGACTTTTGATATTTATATGGGCATGATGACAGAAAGCATAAAAAGCCAAAGGGAAGAAAAGAGTCACAAGGTGCAAAAGGTTGGACCATGTTCCACAGTCGGGCTGGAAGCTGAGGGCTCTTCAACACCATGAAGTTGAAGTTAATACTGCAAATAATAAGTGCTTTAGAGAAAAAGCAGTGAGCACTTAGGGAGAAGAGGATGGGGTTTGGGAGGTGAACATAGTAAAAGCACAGCATTTTGCAATTACTTCAGTGGAAAACCCAAGATTTAATTTAAAGCTAGAAAGTAGCTGAAGAATTGTAGACACGGGTCTTTTGAGCCCCCTGGTTTGGGTTTGGGTGGTGGCACAGCCTCCAGTCCTTGCTCTCAGCAGCTTGCTGCTGTTCCTGCCATGGAGCTGTTAAATTGCAGAGTTGTGACCCCGTGGTTTTGTCTGACAGCCAACAGGATGGCAAAATGGTTTCATATCAGCTTTTCTACTGTAGGCAGAGCAGGTACTCACACCTTGAGAGCCTGGGCTGTGCACCCCAGAATGCTCAAAGACTTGGAAATCTTACTCATTTTTTTCTTCCCATTTTGTCTGTTGAAAAATATCCCCACTCTGCAGTAGTCTGGAGAGTTCTCCAAGCTCACAAGAGTTCCAGAGAACTCTTTCACTGAGTTGCACTGTTCAGTTGGGCTTTCTCCTGCTGCCAGTAACTTTTCAACATGAATCTCAATCATGCTGTGCTGTCAGGAGGGAGGGTAATAAATACTGTGTACCTGTCTGTTAGTCACTTGGACAGAAAGAAAAATGGGAGACACACTCACTCACTTTTTAACCTGTATGTAGGCATTTTCACAGGTTTTAGTTTCTCTGTTGAATTCATGAACATCTAAATGAAAGGTAATAGTGATAAAAAATAAAAATCGTGAAAGTGATTGTAATCCCAATGTTTAAAGGGGTAAAACAAGTGATTATGTAACAGTGAACTGATAAGCCTGGCATCAGTCCTAGGTAGAATCTGGGAGTGGGAGATAGAAAACACAGTTGGTACAAGGCTGAAGGGCCGAGAGCTAAGACTGGAAGAAACACATCAATTTGTTGTTGAGAAGATTGCCTTGTTGACCGAGAAGAAAACCAACTGAAACACCAGTGTCTGTAAGACATCAATACCACATTGCATTTCAGGTTGCATTTAGTATAACTCAAATTCAGTAGCTCAGAACTGATCCATATATTAAAGAGAAATTGTAGGTTAGCAATGCTCACACATTGGAATAATTTCTGATGCATTCCAGGAGAGATCTGTTCTCTGCTAAAAAAGGGTCATTTTTATCAGTCATCTGGGAAAGCACTGAAAATGGGGGTGATATAGATCAAGTGGTGAACAAAATACAATTTAAAATTTTTAAAAAGAGGCATTTTAGTGCTGCCAGATGGAAGGCTTACATCCAGGAAAAAAGGGGGTGATTAGTGGCAAGTTGTGGATTAGAACAGAGCAGAGCTGTGTCACAGATTTTGTAATGGCAGGGTGACACAGTGGCACTAGGGAGCCATGGCTGCATCATCAGAGAAAAACTGCTCAGGAACAGGAGGGTGAGGGGCTGCACAGACCTCCAGTGTCCCAGTCAGCAAATCCCACTCACTCCACTGGAAATGATGAGAGGTTCAGAGCTTTGGGAACACTTGGGGTGCTCGGGCAGGGAGAGCAGATGGACCACAAAAAGGCTCTGCAATAGCCACAGAGCAAGGAGAGCTCGTGGCAGGAAGCATAAGAAAAGCTAAAACCAGAACTGAGACCCTTGGGCTGAACAGCCAGCACCAGTAAAACATTCCAGCAAGGAAAGCATTGCATGTGCATTATGTAGGTTCTTCACAGTTTGTGGAGATTGTTCTGCAGGACATTATCTGTTCCATGTGGACGCTGATAGAGCTGTCCTGGGGGAAGGTCTGCAGAGCATGAGCCAGCCATCCTGCTGTGAATTCATCTCATTTCATTTAATTTGGGGTTCTTGTTTTCTTCTCAGTGACTGGTTCGTCATCAGTGTAAAACCAAGGAACTGTTTCTCCTTGTGTTCTCTTTGAATAACTTATTTCTTTCACAGCTGCTTGTTGAATGTATGAAATCATCACCATTTCTTTTTTGCTTCCTCCTAGAAACATCTTGTTAATTTTTATATACTTTCTTTTTAATGCTTATTCCAGGAGGACTTGTTGGTATTGAGGAAAACTGTGAAATCCTTCCTGGCTGTCTGCCAGCAGTGTCTATCAAATGTCAACACTCCAGTCAAAGAACAGGTAAAGGGAATGTCTGTCATGCTCTTAGAAAGTGTGAGTGTTAAATTGTAGTAAAACTCAAGACAACACTACATCAAACTTAAAGTGAAATCATCTGTGCTCTTGTCTAAATAAACCTGAACAGCCCAGAAGAGCAGCTGTATTAACAACACTCCCAAAGCACAGCTCATGGCAAATTAACTTTTGATTAACAGGAAGGATTACCTGGATGCTCAGGCTCATTTCCAGCCCTCGTGGCTTCAGGCATCCAACTCAGTCACCTCAAATGAAAGACTCTTCCTGGAGACACTGGAATAAAAGATGGAAATAGGCACTTTTGGAGGGTGTCTGAGACCTCAAATGGATTGGGCTGAATATTTCTGGATTTTTTTTTCCATTGAATCAAAGGGTTTGTTGAAGTAATTTAGTCTGTCTCTTCAGGACACAATAGCTGGTTGGTTAGCTGAGGTTATGTGACTATACACTGATTTATGTCAATGACATTTTATTTGTCCACAAATGGCATTTCTACCAGACCTCCCCAGATGTTGCAGAGACTATAATTAGTAACTGGCCTGTGTTTTTTGCCTGTGGTATTGAAAAGATAGTGCTTCTTAAAAGACAGTTTTATTTCTTGAAAGATAGCTCTGCTTGGCATTTACTCTCTGTTCTGCAGGTTGCTAAATATAAACATTAAATGCTCAGGGATGTCAGTAGTTAATGTATTTCCAACAGACTTGTGTGCCATTGGCTTCTAGCAGATTTTACTTTAGTAATTGTATTTTAATATTCAGAGTAGTTACTCTTGGCATATCATATTAATATTATACAATGTGAAAATACCTTCCAGCCTCATGCAGAGACCTCCCTTCCAGCTCGAGCTGCACCTGACGTCCTTCCTGCCTCAGCAAATGGCAAATGTTCCTTCCCATTCCTGCAGTGGGTTTGTTCTTGGGGTGTATTAACACGGGTCTGTTCTCTTCTTACAGTGGCCACAATGGCTTTTTCGTTGATAATTTAAGCTTTCTTTAGAAGCTCCTTTGCAGTTCCCAGTGCTGGGGAAGTTTTCAAGCCTCAGCCAGACAAGCCCATGCCCAGCCAGGTCCAGAGAGAGCGAGTGTCCCAGGCAGAGCAGGCTGGACTGGGGACTCCAGGGAGCCCTTCCAGCCTGTTCTTCTATGATTTGCTCTCATTTTCTTCCTTAAAAATTCTATTTCTGTGAGTGCAGGACTGCTACTTACTCCTTTTGTTGTACTGGATTTTTTTTGAGAATTATGTGCAGATTGTATTGTCTCCCTACCATACCTGATCCTTACTCCAGACATCCTTTCCAGACAAAGTTGATGTCCATATCAAAGGAAGGAAAAATGTATTAAGTATTTAGACAAACAGGGCTGAAACATTTCAACTTTTCCATGAGTGTTTGAGGGAAATAAATAATCCTGTGACTGAGTCCACTGGTGCCTGTATATTGGACAGAACTCAGCCCTGGCAGTGCATTACTCATCTGCTCTGTTTTAGAAAAGGAGGAGCTCTGCATTAGGAAGAGCTTCAGTTCTATTGAATATCCAGGGAGTTTAGAGCAGGTGAGATCATCACTGGAATGAATCACAGCCTTTTGGATCAAGGGGAAAAAATCCCAGATAGCAACATCTGTTCCCAAGGTCTCAGCAGAACACAGTTTACAATGATTTGCATCTGTTCTTCCCTCAGTGTAGCTCATTCAGATTTTGTAGCATACTCCAAGAAATAAGGGAGCCACTGGGAAGTTCAGCACTTAGAGATTTTATTTTGGAAGTTTGTAAAGTTTTGAGAACCTGAAGGCAAAAATAGAGAAGCTGTGATTAAAAAGGCCTCTGAAAGGTGCTGACTGTGATCAAATGCTGGCTGGGACACCCCAACAAAAGCCATTTGGGGGCAAAACAGGGTTACTGCCGTGCAGGAATGAGCCCTTGGAAGGAAGGAAGGTAGTGACAGCTGCCTTCTTTCTAGTCTCAGGTAATGAGTGTATAAGGGTACTGAGCATAAATCATGGACAGTTCTGCCCAGGTTGGCTTTTGTCTGGATTTGAAAGCTGTGCAGACAAACTTTGTTCTTTTTTTTGAAAGAGTTGTTGATGAAATTCTGCAAGAATTTCCTTGCTGTGGCTGTTTGTCTGTATTTTTGGGGTCTGACAGTGACTCAGCTTGAATTTTCCCCTCAATGCTGTTCATGTTTCACTTGCTTGATTTTTTTGACTATTTATCAAGAGAGGTGTGTTCTCTTTACTACAAATTTGGCTGCAGACCTTGGATCAGAGGTAGATTTTGAGGTTTTTTTGTAGAGAAAAAATGGAAGTTTAATTGTGGATCATCCAGGACATGGAGAAGGTTCCTGACCTAGGAACCAAAGGCACAGCATTCCACATTAGAGGAAACCCTCATGGAATACTTTCCACGGCACTCAAACAAGGGAACAGTTTAAGAAGCTGTTTAATTATAGCAGGGCATATCTGGAAATTCAGTCAATGGTATTTTATATTTTCCTTACTCGACTGTTCACTGCATTCATTCTCTTTTGCCTTTCAGGCTTTCATGCTGCTCTGTGATCTCCTGATGATTTTTAGTCACCAGCTGATGACAGGAGGTCGAGAAGGGCTCCAGCCTTTGGTGTTCAATCCAGACTCAGGCCTCCAGTCAGAACTTCTCAGTTTTGTGATGGACCACGTGTTTATTGACCAAGATGATGAAAATCAGAGCATGGGTATTTTTAGCTTTTTTTCATAAAAGACACAGAAGAAAGGAGAAAATAGAATTTTCTGATCAGTTTGTTCAGATGTTTCCAGAAGTATTCCAGCTTTATTTTTGGAAGGTCTCTAAAGCTTCTTATATAAGCTTTGGAATATGCTTGTGTTATATGATAACAATGTTTAAGCTTTTATCTGTGTAGTTCATTTTTCATTCACAGAATGAAGTCTTACATAGGGACTTAACAGTTATGGCATTGCCATTCAATGTTAATGCTCCTTACAACTGGATTTTGCTTCCTGTTGTTCAGAGCCATTGATTGCACATCTGAAAATCCAAGGAGGTATTGGTGCCAAATTGGGAAGTACCAAATCCATGCAGAAGTATTGGTGCTTCAGATTTTTCTTTTGTTAAATATTTACAGCTTATTTATAGCTCCACGTTAATGGAGCCTCTCTGAATGTCCTGCATTTGCAAAGTTAAGCAAGAGCATTCAGCAAGTGTTCACTGTGACCTCTCACAGGGTAAAGGAAATAAATGACTCAGTTCCATGTGGATTATTTTCAGGATCTCCTCAGGACTGTGGAGAGCAGCCTTTGTCAGTGGTGTGTCATGTTCCTAAACTTCCCTGGAAGTTTTGAAGTAGGCAGGACTCAAGAATTATCACCTTTCATTTTAGCTTCTTAGCATTCAACAATCCTTCTTGCTCCATGTTCAAGAATTGATTTTTTTCTAAAAGCTCCCCTTTGATAACTTGGTTTAGAACTTAACAGTTACTTAAAAACATTCTCTTGTTGATGATGCTTTCAGAGGGAGATGAAGAAGATGAAGCCAACAAAATAGAAGCTTTGCATAAGCGAAGAAACCTTCTGGCTGCCTTTAGCAAGCTGATAATTTATGACATTGTGGACATGCATGCAGCAGCAGATATCTTCAAACACTATATGAAGGTACAGCTTGTGCACCCTCCTGTCCTGGCTGAGCCCAGTCTGCAGTGTCAGGGCTTCTCCTGCCATCCCTGCCAGGGCTGCCCAAACTCTCCTGAAAGCTTCTTCAGCTGTAGTTGATCCTTTGTACTTTTTCCTTTCTAAATGACGTCTGGCACTGAGCAGCAGCAAGCACTGACCTCACTCTCTTTGTAGCACATGTGCTTTATTTAAGGCAGCACCAAAAGCTGGTCCTGAGGTGCTGAGTATTTCCAGAGAGGCCCCACTCCACAGAGAGTTTCTTACCCTGCTCCTGAGATTCATCTCTAGAATCCCCAATAAGTTGCCTGTTCCACTGTCAGTCTCCCAGGCTCGGTGCTTGCCATGAGGCAGCAGGGTTCTTGTGAGAAGAGATTGGTTCAAACAGGACATCAGGGAAAAAAAGCTCTGTATATTTGTGCTCTAAGTGGGTCTGTGGTAACTGAGCATCTTCTCAACTCTCACTGCTTCCACAGAGCTTTTAGGGCCAGTGAAGGTCAGCAGGACCTCAGCTGCTGCTGCCCCTGCTGTGGAGTTCACCTGCCAGAACAGGCACATCAGCAGTCCTGCCACTGACCCCCCAGGCCCTGACCCTGCAGGGGATTGGTCATCACAGAGGTGACAATCCAGGGGGAAGAACTGCAAGAGCAGGGAGCAGGTCCTTCAGACGCTGAGATGTTGATGATGTGAAATGTAAAGGGTTTAACTTGGAATTCTCCTGCTGTTGATCAGGCCCACCCAGCGCAATAAAGTCCCCAGGACACACTGTAGCCATCAGTCAGGGTTAGTCTTGCTTAGGGATTGTTTGCCAGAGTGAGAGTTTCAATCTGAAGCTGTCACCATCCAGGTGAGTTCCCTCCCTGCTGCTCTAGGTTGGGCTTCTCCTCTCCCCACGCCCCTCCTTCTCTTAAAACTGGGGGAGAGGGAGAAAAATTGTATTTAAATTAGTGCCAAAGAAGGCAAAAGCAATATTTCAGAGGGAATGAAAACAAGTGACTGCAAATGCAGCAAAAATGAAACTGAAAGAATACTGCTGGGGAAAAAAAAAATATAATCTCACCCTGGAATCTGTAATGATAATACAGCCTTTCTGCCCAGATGGGCAGCACCATAGGCTGTGGCTTTCAGCAGCCATTCTGTTGACATAAAGATAATCAGCACTTCGTGCTGACTCATTCCTTACTCCACTTTCTGGCTTCAGTGAATTCCTTTCCCCTCGGTGTACAAAGAGCACACACCTGTGTGCTGGTGTTGTTCACACCTGCTTCTTGAAGGGGCTGTTGGATCAATGTCATGTTGTTGCTTAGAATTGGCAGCCATGGGTCCTTTTCATCAAGTGCTTAGTTTGGGGCAGGAAACGCTCTTTTGTTTGGTTTTCAACATATTTGTTACAAAAGATAATAAATACAGAAGTTCCCTACCTTATCACAGGGTTCAGTTTAAATTTTGATACTGAAACATTGTCCCCCACTCAAACCAGAAATCTGTATTTGAGCAATTGCTGCCTTTTCAAATCAAAAATGAGAAGTAATCTTTCTCTTGGGAAAACTGTAAGAAATTGTATAAGAGGTCTGATTTAAAGGGTTTTTTTTTCACTTTTTGTTTTTTTAGTACTACAATGACTATGGAGATATCATTAAGGAAACCCTGAGCAAAACCAGGCAAATTGATAAAATCCAGTGTGCAAAGACACTCATTCTCAGTTTGCAACAGGTAAGAGCATTGACTTTTCTGTTAGAAATGCCTCAGTGCAAAGAGCCCTGGCCAGGATTTCCTGTGGTGCCCTTTACAGGGAAGCAGAAATGCTGCACTTCCTTAGGACTTTATCTTTATTTTCCTGCTCCCCAGTTCAGGCTGTCACTGCTGCTTTGTCTCTGTAATCTCTGTCTCCACAGGCCCCCACTGGGTAGGGTTGGGCAGATAAAAATGGAAGGGAGGGAGGGAAGGGAGAGCCTTGGAGGCAGTTGGGTCCAAGCCAATTCATGGCATTTGTTTATTGATTCCAAGTCAACAAGAAGAATTAGGATGGCTTTTTCTTCCTAGCATTTGCTGCAGTAATGCATCTTCTTTATACTTTGTCTAAATGCTGATGAATTTTTCAAATTTCAAGCTAATTAAGTCTTCCGATACTGTTAGATACGTTTTTCCCCTGAAAAATCAGCTTTACATCCACCATAAATTACTGCCTGGTGATGAAATCCATCAGCCAGTGGCACAAAGTGCACTAAATACCACTTAGGCTCTTGAAGTACCAGCTATAGCCACTGCACAGAGAAATTACTTCTACAAATTAGATACTCTCAGATGAGCTGGGCCTCCCAAAATTCATTCCTTAAGGGATTTCCTGTAGCAATCTGGAAGCTAAGAGATATCTGTGCAAAACTGAGAAAAACAGATTCCAGAAGACTCTGGAGTGTCAAAGCAGGCACTGTGTGTAAAACTTGGGAGAGGGGGAAGCAAGTGCTATGGATCAGTCAGGCTGACAAAATTCCATGAAAAAAATAATGAGAGGAGCTCTTTGCAAGTGCCTCAGTGATAGGTATCAACCAGTGTGGATTTGTTAAGGAGAAATCCTGTCAAATTAAGCTGCTGTAATTAATTATATGGTAACAGGGCCTGTGGAGATGAGAGAAACAGTTGCAGTAATGCAGCCTGATTTAATATTGCCACTGGCACTGTCTGCCAGGATACTCTGAGCAACCAGTGAGGGAGATGGGCTGTAAATGGCAGTGCCAGGAGAGGTGGAACTGGCTGGAAAAGCACTGAGCACTTCAGTACTGGGCTGAGAGGGCCTTGGGAACAGCAGTGCTGGGCAAACAGCCACTGAGGCTCCAGTAGAGGAACAGCAATTTTGCTCCCCAAATTCAAAGCACCAGCTGATCTGATGGGTGATGGAGGTGCTTTAGAGAACAGCACGAGAATGTAGGACCTGCTCAATGAGTTGGGAGAGCAATAGGTAGAATTCAGGGAAGGTGGGTGCAGAATTCCACCAAAATAACTCCACACAAGTACAAGGTGGGGGACAGCTGGCAAACAGCAGTGGGCCTGAAGAAATTCTGGCAAGTGACAGGGACTCAGTTGTGGCTCAGTGCAAAAAGTCATCGCAGAGGCCACTCACAGATGGAGCGGGTTTAGAACCCAAGTTTTTCTCAGTAAAAGTGTTTCCCAGCTCACAGATGTCAACCTCTGAACTCCCTGCAGCTGTTCAATGAGCTTGTTCAGGAGCAAGGTCCCAACCTGGACAGGACATCTGCCCACGTCAGTGGCATTAAGGAGCTGGCCCGGCGGTTTGCCCTCACTTTTGGCTTGGATCAGATCAAGACAAGAGAGGCTGTGGCCACACTACACAAGTGAGTGGTGGTAAATAAACCAGATTTTTATATTACTTCAGATTAAAACTCTTGTTCAGCACTCCCTTTCTAAAGGTGCATAATCTCAACAGGCCATGGAGTAATTATATATTTTTTTCTAGTTTAAATGGAGGGGTTTACATGTATGTAGGCAGAAAGGAAACAAACTGGCTGCTACCTAATTATTTCTTGGAATTTATTGGCACAGCTATGTTTGTTTATTTCAGGTAAAGCCTGTATGGGTTGTGTCTAACAACTGAGGATGGTTCTTTGTTCCACACCACTGTGGATTCGGGAGGAACCAAGGGCTTTTATAAAAGGATACTCCAAAAATACTTTGGAAATCTTCTAAAGTGGAGCTACTGCCTAGAAAAGTATAGAAAGGTTCTGCTAAATTTAAATTATGACTTTGCCATGCCATAAGAAAGTTCAAGTGCTAAGGTTTGCTGTGTCAGAGACTCAGTCCTTGAGAGCAGGGTCAGCAGGGCTCAGTGGGGATGCAGCAGCCACTGTCCCCAGCCAGGCAGGAGTCAGGGGACACTGGTGCCTTGCTGGGTGAGGAGGGGAGAGCATTCTCCTTAGCCACAGGTGACAGAGCAGAACCCAGTGTGTCCCTGCTCTGGGGGCTCAGTTCTCTGCTCTGCTGCAGAGGTTGGCTCCTGTTTGATCTGCCACATTCCATGGAGCTCCTGGCCCCTGGGCTGCACCTGCCCGGTGCCCACACTGGGCCAGTTCCTTCTTACAGGGACTGGCCACAGGCTGATCTGTGGGGGGGCCTCATGAATCCTCAGGGAACTCTACATTGCCCTTTGTCCAAAAGCTGCTGTTTTCTAGTAATGGGGAAAAATGTCGTGATGGGATCTGAGGATATGAACAATTTCATCATAGCTCAGATTTGGGGAACTTGTTTGGTTTTTGGGGTGATTTTTTTTTTTTTTAAATTTTGTTGCAAATGTCTGAACATGTTTATATTTCTGTACTGTAGAGATGGAATAGAGTTTGCCTTCAAATACCAGAATCAGAAAGGACAAGACTATCCACCTCCTAACCTTGCTTTCCTCGAAGTGCTTAGTGAATTTTCTTCCAAGCTCCTGCGACAGGACAAAAAGACTGTGTAAGTAACACTCTGTGTTCATCCCTGCCATGTGGGTTTCAGCTCTCTCCTGTAAGGTTTCTGCAGTCTAACAGGGGCTACAGAAAGTGCCTCTGAGGCATTTCACATACATGCTTACTCATCCTTTTATGTTTTAAAGTAATGAAAATAAGTGGGAAAAGGAAAATCAGACCCACTAACAAGGTGAGTTTGAGACCTCCCAAAACAATGTTGTTTAAAATGGCCCATGGGGTACTGAAAATAAAACATGGTTTTTTTAGGCTAGAAGAAATGAAACATTAACAGTGCAGGCTAGAAGAAATGAAACATTAACAGTGCAGGGAATTTACAGGCTGTCACCACTGCACTAACAGCTGTTTCTGTCGTATATTTACATAAACTGTAAACCTATATTTGTTTCTTTCAATATATTGGAAGAGGACTCCGGTCAAACATCAGCCAAGCACTGTGTGCTGAATTCACTGAATAACTTTATGACCAGTTAAAAAGTGCAGTTGCCAGATCTGCTGATTTATAGTTATAGGTGTCTTTCCAGTCAATTCTGTGACCACAGTGAGTGTTAGTCAGAAAGATCAACTGGAATGACCTCGACTGACTCTTTCTGTCAGACCTTGCTGTGAAGGTTTGACAGATGTTTTTCTGTGAAGACATTGCATTTAAAGGACTTTTCTATTAGGGCTAACAGCTACCAACTTGACAGCTTTATCTGTGTAATAAGAAATGCAGCTTGGTTAACTTTGTATAATTTTTAATGTGTACACACTTGAACCAATTTCACTTTTTCATTGTAGCAATAATTTCTCAATTCAGCAAACACTGTAGGACAAACAGTTAAACGACCTAGGGAATGGAATGATCCAGCTGGGCTGTCTTGACCCTCCATTTGTGCATCTGCTCTTCCTTGTTATATCCTGGAACCCTGTCAGCCTCTATCCTGTTCTTCAGGACAGCACTTAAGGATAACAGGATTTTATGGCTTATCTTCCTAGCTGAACTGTAGATTCCCCTGCATGGTGGTCTGAGTGCCACTGGCCTGTTTCCTATTGAATTTAGTGAAGTTTAGCCTTTCTGTGGAGTCATCCCTTCCACAAGTTCCAGTGTCTGACATTCAAAGTTAGATCATGCTGTCCCTGAGAGCTTCTGTTAACCTGAGCCTCTGAGTGAAATGCAGTTCTTTGGGACATTTTGTTCTTTCACCTTTCATGTTGCCATTTAAATTCTTTCTCAAAGGTTCCCTGCCCACATACACAACCAGTGGCTGCTCCTGCAGGACTGTAAGGATTGCTGTGGTGGAGTATCTGTATCTGAGCTATCTCAGCTGAATCTGAAGATCATGAAAAGAAATAGGTCCTTTAGGGCCTGATTTATCTGATCTGTGCCAGACTGCTGTGTTGGGATGAATTCAGCCCTGCCCCAGACCCCACAGGCTGTGGTGACCATGAGGAGGGTCAGCACAACTTGCTGACATGTGAGGATTCCGTGGAGGTGGCTCCACTCCTGACCAGAGTGTTCCACTGGCAGGACAGGACTGGGATGCTGGATTTGCCCCTCTCTGTAGCTCCTCCAATCCACAGGGGCCTCTCCTCCTCCATAGGGGCTGCCTGTGTGCAGGAAGGTCCGTGACCACTATCTGCTGGAGAAGTCCCATGTTTGGGAACCCCTCCCTCCCTGCCCAGGGGCCCTCCCCAAACTCAGCAATGGGCTCTTGCATGCAGACAGAAGTGCTCTGGAGCCCTCACAGTCTCAGGAACACGTGGCTGCCTGGCTGCCCAGGTTCTCCAGCTTGACTTCCCTGCCTCAACCCCCAGATCAGCCACCCAAGAGCCTGCAGGTGTCAGGGCCTTGCTCCAGAACACCCTCCCCAGCAGGGTCCAGCACACGCTGCTGTTCACAAGGCTTCTGCTTCCTTCTGCTGGGCTGCTGGCTTTTGTCTCTGGGGTGAGAAAAGAGAGAAGCTTCCAGTTTGGGAGTGAAGCAGCAATGCTGATTTAATTTAGTTTTCCTAGCCTGTTAATCTGGCTACTCATTTTATGAGTAATCTTCAGAACTGGTGATAGCCATTTATGGATTTATTAAAATCTATAGATTTCATATAAAACTGTTCGTGTAAGGTGCCAGATTCATACAGCTGGAGAAAAAAATTTGTACTAGCACTGTTACAAACCCAGAAGGCAGATACAGGCAGGGAAATCCTGAGGAGCTAGTGTAGGACAGAATAGAGGTGATTGTCCTTGGAGGCACTTATTTCCATTTATTTCTCTCAAAGACACTGTTGGCTTAGACTGGACACTGGCTAGTGGGTGTCAGATGAGGCAGAGGCTCAGCATGGTGTTCTCACTTCAGGAGATTCAGAGTTGATAAGAACTGTCAGTGTGAAGCTCCCCCAAAATGCTGAGCAGAAGATGTCTCAAGTTTGGCATCTAGGCAGTAAAGAACTCCCACGTGGTGTCATTTTTCTCCTTCACAATTTGGCCATAAACATCCAATCTGGTTCTATAAATAAAAACTGGAGGCAGAACTTCTTACTTTCCAAGACTCTTGTGCAGATTCTCTAAAGCCATGAAGCACTCAGGTGGCACGGTTGGGCACTGTAAAACAGAGAATACACCAAGAATTTCCCACTAGTGCCAGGTTTGGGAGTTAGTATGCACATGAAAAGGGGAAGGAGGAAGCATTCACAATATTCAGTAAAACAGTAGACAGGAACCTGCTGTTTCTTGAATGAAGTTATGCCATTCATTGAATCAAACAGTGATGTGATTGTTAACCTGGCATGAGCTGTGTGGCTCCGGGGCCTGCTCTGGAGCTGGGCTGTGTAACAACTCCAAGCTGCCATGAGCTAACAGGGGAAATGCCTTTCCATGTGCAGTGTGTGGGGTTGACTCCCACTGCTGGCAACCTGGCAAGGTGGTGTTAAAGGAAGTCGTGACTGAGAGGTGCAGGAAGTGATGCTGAAGTACCTGAGTTCTCTTACCAAACCTCTGAATGTTTGGCTCTGCAGCCTGAAACTCACTAGAATCACATTTACGTAGATTTGCATGTTCATTTTTGAGATTACTTCTAATTCTGTAATTAAATAATCAATGGAAAAAGAAAGCAGTTCCTGTGCCCTCCAGACCAGGAGGGGGTTGTTGGTTCCCCCTTTCAGTTAACATGTGTGCACTGGACTTCTCATGGCAGTGGACCAGGTCTTCAGATTGTTTGTGGAAACACAAATGCTTGCATGTGACTAACCTGCTTCTGGTGTTCCAGGGTGCCAGAGGACACCCTGCATGCCCGCAGCAGTGGCTCTGGTGCAGCCTGGCTGCTGACACAGTGGCCGTAGCCAGGTGTCTGTAGGGATGTTGCTGCACCTCTGTACCCCCCATCTTTCCTTTGCAGGCACACCTACTTGGAGAAGTTCCTGACAGAGCAGATGATGGAGAGGAGAGAGGACGTTTGGCTGCCGCTGATCTCGTACCGGAACTCGCTGGTGACGGGCGGCGAGGACGACAGGATGTCCGTGAACAGCGGCAGCAGCAGCAGCAAAGCCTCCTCTGTGAGGAACAAGAAGGGCCGACCCCCCCTCCACAAAAAGAGAGTGGAAGGTTGGTGTGGGCACAGGGCTCTGGCAGTCTGGACACTCAGGAGAGTGGGTGGGGTTCAGCAGCTCACGCAGGAGCACGGGATGCGTTCTGCATGTGGCAGAACCGAGGCATCTGTTCTGCAGGCTCTGTGAGGCCTGGGCATCTCTTCAGGGGAAACATCACCACAAGGCCCTGTTCTTGTTTGTCTTGACCAGAACTGGCAGTCAGAACTGTTAAAAGCTGTTGCTGCTGGTGGAAGAGGCGTTTGTGGAGTTACCTGCTCTTTCTCACTCCTGGACTGCTGGGTTTCTGCCTGTGCTTCCCTCAGGGCAGTTGTTAATTCTCAGGGATTTGGAGCAGATTCCAGGCAGAAATTCTGGTAACAGATCTCTGTTGTTGCAGGGCCACTGGGGAACACTAAAAAGACACAATTTTTGTTTAAAATCGTACCGATATCTACTGTTGTCTGCATTTACTCTTTCTGGGACCTCAGATGTGTTCATCAGGAATCTGGCTGTGATAGCAAATTTCATACAAGGCTGTGTCTGTCCTGGCCAACCTGTGTGATGTAATGTGGACTTTTGTTTGCTGTTCCACTATGGAGTAGATGTGAGTGGGATCTTAAACTTCAGGGATTTTTCCAAGGTCATTATCTATGACAGTAACCCCTCAGTAAGGAATCTAGTGCCAATTTGCCTGAATATACAGCAATTTCCCTGAATATACAGCAGTTTCCCAAAATACTCCTCAAAAGTTTGCCCATACAGCCAGGTTCATTCTCCACTGCAGCTCGTGTTGAGCAGTGCCTGCACCAAATCCTTTGGTTTCTCACGTGCATAAAATACTGGCTCCTTTCTTCAGGCACTGTTTTTCTTCTTTCAGGATGCCAAGATTTTCACAGAATTCAGCTACTGAGGTTTTCTTCTTCCCTCTTGTTGCCATCTCCATTCTATTCTACTGTATTTTACCAGTAGCCTTTTTTTTACCCTGGGAAGTGTAGAACAATCTTTGCTTCCTGGTAAGGCAAATCTCAGGCTTAAGATGTAGTTTTTAGGCTTTGTTTACCTCATGCTCTTTTGTGTCACCCTCTTGCAGTGCTCACTAGAAGGGAGAATTGATTTCCAACACTTTCCATTTGAGAATCTCCTTTTTTTTGTTTCTTTAATTTCCACTCCAGAGGATCTAGAACAGGAGAAAGATCACTGCAGAAATTACTGTGGCATCAAAGAACCATGTGCAGTCCCCTCTGGTTCCTTTCTCACCTCAATCCAGCACAGACTGGCTCGGAGAACACTCCCTGTTGCTTCTGAGAGGAAATGTGCTCTGTGGCATTTCTTCACAACGCCTTAGGAAATGGATAGGTTTTTAAAAAATAATTCCTAACATAAAAATTATTCAAATGTAAATTTGAGAATAAATAGGCAGCTTTTTAGACAACATTTATGCCTAAAGGGTAAATGCCTAAAAGGCAAAGGAAGAATGAACGGATCCATGGAGATTCCCTTCTACTTTCTCACCACACATTTCCTGTTAGTAAATCTGTGATCTTGTCATCTCTGTTGTCATCTCCTGTCTTTCATCAGCTGATTTTTTTTCTACATGTTTCTGGCTGCACACTTCCTGCTTTAACCCTTTCTCAAGTCCTCCCTCTTCCCTGCTCTCTGCTTTGCTCCCTTCCCAACATAAGCACAGGATCCCACCTAGATCTTCAGTCATCTTTACATTATTATTCATTATTCACTGAGTAAAGCATCCCCTCCCTGCTCCACTCCAGTGGTTCTGACAGTTCTAAAGATCTGGACTGACCAGATTTTAGGGTTTGTGCTCCACCTGGTCTTAGTGTGTAGTTGTATCTTGGTTGTTGTAGGTGCATGAGATTAACAGTTTTAGATTGTAAACTCAGGAACTGGGAATTACCTTGGTTGTTGATGTTCAAGATACCCAGCAGCTGGGGCCGTGCTGCAGTATAACTTTGTTTGCAGTGGGGTTTGTGTTTGTTCTCTTGCAATTGTTGTTGTTGCTGGGAATAGCTGGTAGCAATTCTTAAAAGAGCAGAATCTAAAATTAGAGCTGAAAATCTTCTCACTCCAAGCATTTATCCAGGTGACCCCTTAGTGCACACGTGTTTGAATGCTGCCCTGCATGTGGTCAGAAATTAGCAGTGATTTCTGTGTTCTCTCCCTAGATGAGAGCCTGGAAGGCTCCTGGCTGAACAGGAGTGAGAACATCCACACTCCGGGGACACTGCAGGCACCTCAGCTCACCTCCACTGTCCTGAGAGAGAACACCAGACAAATGGGAGAGCAGATCCAGGAGCATGAGTCGGAGCAGGGATCTGAACAGGATTTTTTACACAAGTAAGTGTTGGGATTTCAGCATCAAATTCAGCCAGCCAGGCAAAGGAATTGCTTGTGGTTTATACTGATATTCTTAGCCTGTGGCTCCAGAGGTGCAGTGTTGATCTGCAAAGCCACCTGGAAATGCCTTGACTACAGCTCAGCAATACTTGGATTATCTTAAGGTCCCAGGAAAAATAAGTTGTAATGAAATAATAGTAGAAATTCCTTATGTTAAAACTATCTCATAGCATAGCCATGCAGTTCTGCTTAAATGCTCCTAGTGCTTGTGTCCAGGCTGGGTGGAACTGTTTCTTTAGAAGACCTGTAGATACTCTCTTTTCTTTCCCCCTGCCCCATGTCAGAGTTAAGGTCTGCAGACACCCTGACTGATTTTTTCTAAATTAACTCTGCAATCCCATTCCAACTGCTGAGCTAGTAATTCCCAATTTGGGGTAATTTCCCTGAATTATGTATTCTTTTTGTCCCTTTGCTCCCATTTTATCACCTCCATTTATAGAGAAAACGTTGGTTATTGTCTATCAGTGGTGGCATGGCCATGGGTGCTGCCAGGATGCAGCAGGTGAGCACGGGCTGGGTGCTGGGCACAGCAGCACAGCCCAGGCAGGGCCCAGGTCACCTCTTCCCAGAGCACCTTTCCTCCTTTGCCCCGTGGCTGGGAGGGCTGCACTCCAGGCTCCTCCTTGCCTTTCTGAGGGAAAGGATTTACCTCCCATCTCCGGCCTCCCCAGCTGTGGTCATAACTTGCAGGTGATGAGGAAGATGTCGAGGCTTTTGGTTTCTCCTTAAGAATTTTCTACTCTGCAGTAAAACCATACTAAACTTGCTGGAGCAGAACTTACTTTCAGTCCCTCTCTGATTTCACCCTTGGCCCAGCTGAGTCTCTATGACCGTTCCATTGCTCTGGAAGTGGGACAGCTTCCCAGCGCTGGGGTTTCCTCCCAAGCCTGATGAGCAGGCGCTGCCTTAAGCTCTGGGAGACCCTTCCCTGTTCCTGGGGGAGCTAAGCAGGCTCTTGTCCAGCACCTGAGCCCCCTTTTCCTCTGTCTCAGGCAGTGCTGTGAGCACAGAACTGTGAGCCAGGGCAGAGAGCACCTCTCTCCTCTCTGCTCCTTTGCAAGAGTGGGGTTCCACGTGGGAGTTCCCAGTGTGAACAGACAGTGGGGAATGGGAATCCTTCCCATTCAGCCCTGGTTGGCTGTCACATTTCCTCCAGGTCAGCTTAGGAGACCTAACACTTGCCACTAATACAGAGCTGCTGAACTGACAGGTCAGTCATGGTCAGATTTGGTTCTAGGCTGTTCTCCTGTGGGTTGTCCCAGTTTATCCTGTCAGTCTTATTAGGGTGCAAGGTTGCTTAGTGCAATAAAACCTGGTGCTGCCCCAGAAGAGCTGCACAGAGTTCGCTGCTGTTTCCTTGTGCTGCACCACACAAATTGTAGCAGAGGCATTTCTGGCTGGTGGCATCAGCAGTGCAGCCTGCAAACTATTTACACGTGGGTAAGGTACTTGCCCTGAAGTTGATGAGGGTATTTGTGTAAAAACCATTCGGTTTTCATGTTCTGTGACATTTTTGTCAGTTACTAATTTAGATCTATTATTGCTCATATTTTGCCTCATCTAACACAGTGAAGTGCTATTTAATAATAACAAATTTTAGAGGTGCTCCCACTCCAGGTGCCTGCCCCTAATGAAGGAGAAATGTCAGTGTTTCCATACCTGCTTTTATTGCAACAGTTAATTGATTTTTTTGTGCACATACAGTGAGAGGAGACAGACTGTGGAAGGGGATCCAGAAGATGTGTACAGTGATGGATAGGATTTAATTGAAGCATGGCCGGACACAGAACTTGGAGACAGAAACTGTCCCAAAATAGGCAGCTCAGAACTGTTACTGCTGTTGGTCCTAACTTGCTCCCTGTGTGTCAGTCCCCAGATGCAGATCTCGTGGCTGGGCCAGCAGAAGCTGGAGGATCTCAATCGAAAGGACAGGACAGGAATGAACTACATGAAAGGCAGAAGTGGCGTAAGGCATGCAGTGTAAGTGCTCACAGCCTGCTGCCCTCAGCAGAACTGTGTGCAGGACACCACAGTGAAATGTTGGTTGCCATTTCTGTGCCATTTCTGTGCCATTTCACCCTCGTGGTGAAGGCAGAGGGGCAGTTGGTGGTGCTGGGATGGATCCAGCCCAGCACTGCCCTTCTGTGACCGTGGCCAGGCGCCAGGCCCAGTGACAGGGTGCAGTTCCCCGTTCCCCTGTCCCAGCCTTCAGCTGTTTCCCTGTCAGAGGGGCTCCATGATTTGTGTGCTCTGTAATTCCCTGTGAGCTCTGCCCACGAGGCTGTTGCTGTGTCTGCACCCTCTATCCCCTTTTGCCAAGAAGTCCCCCTGAGCAGTAATGGAGGGAACACGCGTGGGTGAGCACTGGGGCACCACATGCCCTGTGCTGATTCCACCGAGTCCTTTAGCATGGCTGGAATCCTTACAGCCTTTGGAACTGGGCTTGAAGGCACTGCTGGAGTCCCTGGGCTTTACCAGTGATCCTGGAAAACAGTGTCACTCCTCCTTGGTAAAAGGGCAGGCAAACACAAGAGGAGTTACTGCCCTGTTCTTGTTGGGGACAGCTTTAATTGCTGGTCACAGTGCTGTCAGTGGGACTTGCTGCTTTTGCCTGGGCCAGGGCTTGGTGGGGCCATTATGTACAATTTTCCTCCTGCTGGTATTGCAGAGAGCCTGCTGACTTCACCCTCAGCATCAGGGTTTGGGTGAAGGCATTAAATGATAGGATTTGAGCATTCTTCGTAATGACAAAGATCAGGGCTGGCAAATTTTTCTGCCTGGAAATGACTCTCTCTTTATTTGAATCAGACGAGGTCTAATGGAAGATGACGCTGAGCCCATCTTTGAAGATGTAATGATGTCCTCACGAGGCCAGCTAGAGGACATGAATGAAGAATTTGAGGACACAATGGTCATTGATCTGGTCAGTAAATCTTATCAATGGCAATTTTAAAACAGTTGAAAGCTAATTTAAAAGGAATTTTAAAAGTGTAAACAAACATTTGCAAAATTTTGAGCCTGACTTCCAGTTGTCTGAATGTTAAAGAGTGGAAATGATGTGAGTACTCCCCAGAGCTGCAGGCTGGGGCCCAGTGGGTTTGTTCCACAGCCACACAAGGAGCGTCGCTTAGTGCTCCTTCTCCCCAGGATGGTGTTCTTGGGCAGCAGCAGGTGCTGGCAGCACCATCACACACCTGTCAGCCTGCAAGGATCAGGTTGTGAGTTACAGGCTGTGCTGACATGGCTCTTTGTGCAGCCCCGATGTGTCAGACTGGCACAGCCGAGGGGCCCCTCTCTTTCCCTCTCCTGGTTGGTTTGATTTTGAGGAGCTGGGCTGGGCAGGGATCCTTGCTCGAGGTCTCAGTAGGACACAGCCAGAGGGAGCACAGGCACTGGTGGGTGGGTGGGAGTTCTTTGAACAGGAATTGCTCCCAAACAGGTCCCATCATCAATGGCAGCCTCAGTCCCTTCCAGTGCTGCACTGACTGCTGGGAGAAGCCCCTTGCAGCACTTAGAGCCTTACCTGACCTGCCCTCTGGAATGACTGCTCCCTTGTAAAGTGGGATAAATGAACAGTTTGCTTTACACACCTCACCATTTTTATGCCTGTCTGTTTCTCCTCTCACATCCAAACAACAAGCCCTAGGTTATGTTAGGACTGGGCTACAGTGTCTTGGAAAGACAATTTAATTGATGGTTCACTTGCAGCTGCTGCAGACTGAGGTTATTGCCAGCACTCATGTGCTTACCAAGGAAGTAACATCCAAGGCAAGGAAAGGAAGGAATTGATCAAGCCAGTGAGGCTCACGTTTACTTTTGTGCTCCTGGGGAAGGACACCACTAAGGGTTTAAGCCTCAGAAATATTTCAGTATCTTCACTACCCTTTCTGTTGGTATATCCATTTCTGACCATGTCAGAGCTCAAGTTTCACTATGAACTTAAAGCATGAAGACAGTTAAGAGGGAGTTTCTGTGCAGTCTGGCCTACAATCCCAATACAGAAACATCCTTTTGTCAGCAAGAACCTTGGCAAGTCCTTAACGATGAGCACAGAGTCGGAGTTAGAATCCACCAGCTTGTACTCCATTCTTTCAATAACGGGGCATCGAGGGAGCGCTGTGCTGTGTCAGGGCCCGCCTTTGCCCCAGAGGTTTTGTGGCCCCGGGAGGGAAGGTGAGGGGCAGCACAGGTGGCCCTGTGGCCGGCAGGGCTCCCTGTGCTCCGTGCTGTTCCAACTCCCGTGTGTTGCAGCCGCCGTCGCGGAACCGGCGCGAGCGCGCGGAGCTGCGGCCGGACTTCTTCGACTCGGCGGCGATCATCGAGGACGATTCAGTAAGGCCTGGCTTGCTCTGCTTGCTTTGAGCTCCGCCCTTGTCCCACCTCGTGTAACCTCTGTGTTTTCCCCCCTTTTCCAGGGATTTGGCATGCCCATGTTCTGAAGTCTGGCGAAGACCTTTTACAAACTTGGAACTCTATTGTTTAGAGCTAGAGGCCTATATACTGTGATAGCTTGTATGAAAACCACATTTTTGATGTGATACGGTTTGATTTTTAACCAAATGATTGAGGTCAACCCCTTGGTGTAGTGACGGAGAGAAGAGGAGCTTCTTAATGACACACGGGAATGTTGGCCAATCCAGTCACCTGAGAAGGGCTGACCTAAAAAATCATTTGTATCCCTGTTCTTGACTGTCCTAATACAGATTTTTTTTTCTGGATGAGGAGGAAGTTTTAAATTGTTAAGACAGCTGTCAAAATAAACACTGTTCTACATATGTTTTCTGAAAACAACATTGAGTGAAAACAGAACTTTTTAACTTTATTTTTCTGCTGTACAATTTAAAACAGTTTTAACATTTGCCTTTTTATGTTTTCAAAGCTAGCCATTTTTATTAAACCTATGCCTATCAGCCACTGACTAGCAAGGCTGCTGTAAGCAGGTCGTTCTGGCTACGGAAAAGTGTTTTGGAACACACTGGATTTGATTAACATTATGGTACGCTTATGTCCTCTCATAGGCATGGAGAAGAACACTCTCAGAGAAGAGGTTAGAATTCTAATGACGTGCATCTCTGCCAAAAAAATTTCAGATTCTGATATGATAAACCCAGATTTTATACTCTTGAGAAGATTTATTTTTATTTATAATGGGACATAAAGTAAGAGATGTCCATGAAGCCACTTTTCCAACAGATGCTGTGTAACATTCATTTTATATAGCACATGGGGACACAAAAACAGTAAATTTTCTATTGGTACTTGCTCTGTGCATTTTTAGCAACTTATACCAGCAAATAAAGTATTCTCAGTAAAACACACAAATGGTTCTCAAGTAATCACTTTGCTGTTTTTACTACCTACTTCAAGCCTGCCAACACAAGGTACATAAACAGCAACTTTCCTATTAAAAAAAAATAGTTCAAGGGTGGGGGAAAGGATCACTTTAGCATACTAAAAGTAATTTTAACTGTACCATAAAACAGAGTCTACTTTCCATGCCGTAAATACCCTTTTCCGCTATTTTTGTAAATTAATTTTGCCAGTTAGAAGTACTGTATGTGCTGCATAGAAATTTGTGCTTAGATGGTGAAGTTCTTAAGCTTACAATGGAATACAGCTACATTTTCAGTGTTAACTGTGCATATTGAGAGTAATTCTTTGGAAAAAAATATGATTTTTCAAAAAAGCTAAAAACGTCAAAAAAAATTCCAAAAACCCCAGAGCATTCATTGTACTAAGATATTTTTCAATGTCTTCAATAATTTGGAAATTTCATTATGCTTCGATTTTATGACTCGATGTAGTAGCTGCTCCTTACCCAGCCTGGCCTGGCACCAGCAGTGCTGGCCCTCCACAGCTCCGGATCTCCAACAATTGGCCCCAAAACCTTTATCTTTCTTGCACTCAGTAGCAGTTGAGATACAAAGCAGACTGACCCACTTGGAGCACAGCAGTTTCAGAGGTGCTTTAGTTTTAGCAGCTGCAGAATAATCACGGAGCTTTTTTCTGTTTCGAGCTTACTGGACACCAACCCAACCCCTCAGTGCCCAGCATGGGCAGGGAAAAAGCCCAAATTCACCCAGCCCAGCATCTCACCCAGCTGAGCTTGGCTCTCACAACATGTGCAGTTCTCAGACATGGTTGCCAAAAATGTTTGACCAGGTAATTCAGCCATTCCTCGGTGTGGGTTGGGATGTTTTGATCCCAAGAAGTAGCTGGAACTTTCTGAACCCCGCTACCTCCCTCTGTGCACCCCCACGGCCTGGGGGCAGGAACGGCTGCAGGACCTGTCCCAGGATCACTCTGTGAGCATGGTGGCACAACAGATGCTGCCCAGTTTGAGTCAGAGTCTCAGACAAACCTTGTGCTTCACAGTCCTCTGTGTGGAAAACTGATTCCTAATTTAACATTGTAGAATACTGTATAACAAACATTTATTATCATGGTACCTGCAATGGGTCTCCAGTTCAGTTTGCAGTCAATAGGTTTTTGTATTATGAGTGTCTCCTTGATTGGTTTTGCTAGTACTTCTGTAAATTGTACATTTACAATATGAGGTTTTTTTTCCTTTTGTACAATTTAAAACTGATGCTTCACCTTTCATTTAATAAACTATTCAAAATCATGAGTATGATGAGCACCCTCTTCACTATAGT
The DNA here is from genome assembly GCA_013399225.1 of Rhipidura dahli. NCBI lineage: Eukaryota > Metazoa > Chordata > Aves > Passeriformes > Rhipiduridae > Rhipidura > Rhipidura dahli. The sequence goes on along the minus strand of VXAC01008238.1, from coordinate 313,791 downwards.
TTTTTTAAGTGCTTGTTTGGACCATCATATCTTGTCATCCCATTTATTAGTAGGAATTCAAGGAATTATCAAAGGGCAAGACTGACAGGTAGCTTTCATGTAGTCCAGGCTTCACAACCAGACCTGTACCCCACTCCCTTATCCACTCAGCCTCTAAAGTGATGGAAACCCTCTCTGGGTTTCTTTCTCCCCTCCATCCTGGTATGGTTTGGTTGTGGGGGCAGGGGGAGATCATGTGAGATTGCTGTAAATCTGGGAAGGCCCCACACCAGGTGCAAGAGCTGCACTGCTAAAACTTACTCTTTCATGAACTGCCACGAGGGTTGGAGAACAATTTCTCTCTTCTGCCCTGTACATCTGAAGTGACCTGGAGGCTGTGGGAAGAAACTGCCATGGGAAAGGCTTGAAAGCTCTAACAATCAGCTGGGCCAAATGAAGTTTTACAGATTCCTGAAACAAAATGTCCACATTACTCCCATGTCTCAGGGAGAAAGGTGATTTTTGTCCAACCCATGAATGATTTCATCGCTGTAGTGCTAAAGAAAACTGACTGGTTTATCACCTGGCCCACTTTCTAAGGAAAAATCACTGGAGTCAGGAAAAGGAACAAGATTGAGCAGCTGAGGTACAGGGATGAGTCAAAGTCTCAACAACTCCCAAGACAGAGCCTGAAAGTTCAGTCTCCAAGTGCTTTTAAGGTATGGCAACTCCTGCTGCACTGAGGAACACAGTAAGTAACTTGCCTTGCGGCTAAATTCAAAGGCTGCACATTGTTGAAAGGATTTTATTTTGTACCTCTTGTTTTTTTTAGGTGACTGGAATTCAAAGAAATCCTCAGGAGCCCAGCCAGAGCACCTTTCGAGCCTGCTTCCAACATGTCCTGGTAGAGCAACTGCCTGTTTGGAAATGGAGAGGATCTAAAGCCCAGTTATTGTGCTGGCAAAAGATGGGAAAGAGGATGGAGTCTGTAGCAATACTGAGGTTAGGAAACAACTATCAGAGCTGTATTTTCCTCTTTGTGACAGGTGGGTTTCTCATGGAGTGTCTCCTCCTGACTCTGGGCAGGCTGAAGAAGCTGAGGAAGCTGTATATGTATCCCTTCACTTACCAGAGGCTTCTGCCTCTAAACCAGCTTTACCTTTGGAAAATCTTCTTGAGCATTACAAACCCTCACAGTTTGCTCAGTTAACTAAGAACTCCCACCATGGCCGTGACACCCAACACAGTAACACTTTGTTTTACCTTCCCCTGCTGCTGCAGCTGGCTCTGCTCCTGGGACAGCCCCAGAGCCTGTTCCTGCTGAGGCACAGACAGGTGGGGTCAGGCAGCTCCCCTGAACGTGCTGTAGCCAGGACAGCCAGTGTGCCTGCATCCTGGAGGTGCTGCCTCCTGTGCATCCAAAAACCTGGGGAGCTGGGACTCCTGCTTGAAATGCTCCTTTTAGATGGTGTTTAGCTGTTGCTTCTCTCCCGCAGGTACAGGCTCCAAGCTCCACAGCTCTACTCACTGCGCTTTCCTGGGAAGAGAAGCTGCCTGGGCCGTGGCCATCCCACCTCTGTCCTCCTTCAGGCTCGTGCTGGGCAGTGAGCAGCAGCAGCTACAGTGCAGGTAGGGAGGCTCTGTCTCACAGTAAATGGGAATTACGGCAGCCAGGTCACTGCAGCCTCTCCCATGCCTGGCAACTGGTGCAGCAGCACCAAATGTGACAGTGCCTGTTCTCACTGCCTCGGGGCTGGAGGGAAAATGCAGCTTCTGCTGAGCAGGTGAGCACAGGCCCAGGGCTGATCAGAGTAATACCTCCTGTAGTGATTTCTGGCAAGGCTGGCAAATAATCCCAGAGAAACGAGGCTGGAAGGGGCCTCTGGAGGTCTCTGTTCCAGCCTCTGCTGAGGGAGGAAGATTAGCATGTTCCACCAAAACTGCCCTTTTTGTCTGCTGTCCTTAAGAGAGGGCTGGCTGTGCCTCCCCTGGGCCACCCACCTGTGTTCTGGGGCTCTGAGACCCAGCTGGGCCCTGGCGCTGCTGCAGCCAAAAGGGAAAAGCTGCCACAGGCCAGACTAACAGAGGAACAGAACAGCTGAGTCCAGGATCAGCAGGGCCTGGTCTCCAGGGCACTGGAACCCAAGCTCAGGATCTTCCTCTTTGAGTCAGTGGTGCAGGAAGTGCAGCCAGACACCGAGGTGTGTGGCCAATGAAACACCCTTGAACTCCACAGGGGTCCAACTTCTCAGCAGTGGGAGGTGGCTCAGCCCTGCCTATGGAATGAGGGAGCCAAGGGAATGTTTGGCCTTGAGCAATTAGTAACAGCTCACCTGCAGCAGGCAGGGCAGCGTGTGTTGAGTATTAACCACCAAAAAGCATTTAGAGAGGTGAGCTGGTCAGACTCACAAATTTAATCTATATTAGGATTTATTGATGATTATTGGCAAAATCAAAATGAAAAGATTTCCATTGCCCAGCAGACCTCCATTAACCAGAGAGTTAACCAGAACTCTTGTTCAGGATGTCTGCCAGCATGGGCAGCCCCTGCTCACCCTCAGAGTGGGATGTTGGCATGTTTCTTCCAAGGACTGGACTGGGATTTACTGGCCAGGACGTCAAGATCATGGCAGATGCGTATGCGGGTGGTCGAAGGCTGGATGATGTCATCAACAAACCCTGCAAAAGATGAAAACAAAAAAAAAACCCCAACCATGAAGTGTTTGCCTCCTAGCCTTCTGTATCCAGGCTGTAACATAAATTAGCAAAATCAAAACAATGGCTGGAATAATAAGTTCACAAGTTACAAATTAACTCAATTTAAAATAGCCTGAGAAGGAAACATTCCTGTGTCAATTTTTAAATCTGGAATATAACTTGCCTTTAAGAGCACAGTTACTGCTGCAAAACTAGAAGTAGAAACAGTGGAAAAACTTGCTCCTGAGAGTTCTGGAGAATGTAACTGAACTGGACCCTACTTTCTTCAGGCCACTGCTTTGCATGTAAGGCTGTATAACAGACTGTCAAAGCACCTGTGCTATAAAGGAAAAGGCTGAATTTTGAGACACTTTCTACCATCTACACAATTGAAAATGTACTTTTTAGAGCAGTGTTTCTTCTCACCAGGCTCTTTGCAGCTGACAGTTCATGTTGTGTCCAGATGTTGTCCACATGCACAGGCTGTGGTTAAGCATCACCTTTCTAACTCAGACACAAGTATCTTACCTAAATAACTTACTTGTTAGTTAAAGGTTTACTCAATAGCACAACTTTATCTCCATGCAATGGCAAACCAAATGGGACACAGTGTGGGAGACAACCATACCTCTCATGGCAGCAGGAAAGGGGTTTGCAAACTTAACCACATACTCCTCCTCTGCATCTGCCTCCTTTCCTCTGAAGATGATCTGGACAGCACCCTGGGAACAGAAGGGCTCAGGTCAGTAACAGTCTCTCAGCCCTCTGCCCTGCCCACCCCACAGCTGTGCCCTCCAGGTGAGGGCTTGGGAGCATCCCCCCTGCGTGCGGCACCAGGACACGTCACGGTGCTGGCAGGGCGCTGCTGCTGCAGGCAGGGCGCTGCTGCTGCAGGCAGGGCGCTGCTGCTGCTGGCAGGGCGCTGCTGCTGCAGGCAGGGCGCTGCTGCTGCTGGCAGGGCGCTGCTGCTGCAGGCAGGGCGCTGCTGCTGCAGGCAGGGCACTGGTGCACCACACTGAGAGGGGCCTGGACTCACCTTGGCTCCCATCACGGCCACCTCGGCTGTGGGCCAGGCGTAATTCACGTCTCCTCGTAAGTGCTTGGAGCTCATCACATCGTAGGCACCCCCGTAGGCCTGGAACACAAACCAGGCCATATGCTCCAGGAGTGGCCTCGCAGCAGCAACAGCCTGCATTGCTCCTGCAGCTTGTTCTAGTCCAGAGACAAGCAGCTGGGGCTGGATTTTACCTGAAGGAGAGCATGAGCATCTCCACTTTGCTGCAGCGATCTCCTAGGAATAGGCTCAAAAAGAGCAAGGCAGGGGGCTGTTGGTAACCAAGCCCATCCTGTGAGGCAGGCAGGGAGGGGTCAGTGTGTATCCAGACCAGCAGCCCTCAACCTGCACTCTGCACATGCACACAAACCAACCAGGCAGTGTGCTTCTGGAATTTTGTGGCCAGGGAACGCAGCACTTGGGCTCTGCAGTGCTCCACTCTGGAACTGGAAATGCTCCAGACAGCAGTGATGAACAGATACTGCAGGACTGCAGAGCAATCTGCAGTGCAGTCCCTGTCAGGGCAGCACTGAACACTGCAGTGAGGCTGCAGGATTGACAGGTACTGCATGGAAATACTATGAACAATCAGAGAAGGCAAAAGAACAGAAAGTTCTTTTTGATTTTTGCCATGATGAGCCAAAAGCCTATCAGAAGAATGAGCAGGAGGGGCAGAGCAGCAAGGAGAATGGCTAAGGCTGTAAGGAGCCAGCCCCAGAGCCTATGGCAGTAGGGTGTTGAGTACCTTACAGAGAAAGGAAGATGAGGCAGAGCATAGCAGAAGTTTGGGGAGGAAAAGACGCCACATAAGTGTTCAACCTGCAGACACAGCAGAAGACAGAGGCAGCCAGTGCTGGGTTTGCAGAGGGAGGCTCCGGAGGCAAGAAGGGAGAAAGCAGAATTGCTGCAAACAGAGGGCATGTACTTAGTGAGACAGACTGGGTGACATGGGACAAGAGTGAATGCATTCCAGGGAGAAAGCAGGGAGCAGAAACTGGAAGTTCCAGAGGGGGTGCTGAGACAAGAGGAAGGAAGGAACTGAGGTAATGCTCTGGGAATAGAAGAAGTGGTCTCTCGTAATGTTATACAAAGAGGTGTTACCAGATGGGACAAACAGAGATGTGACAATGATAGAAAGCACCAGTGGGACAGGCAGACAAAGCTTGGTTTAACTAAAATTGCCACTAGCGGAAAGAGGAACTCTGGAAGACCACTGTGGGATTTGCCAGCCTACCTTTCTGGTGATGACAGTGATCTTAGGCACAGTTGCCTCTGCAAAGGCAAACAGCAGCTTGGCGCCGTGACGTATGATCCCCCCGTACTCCTGAGCCGTGCCTGCAAAGGACAAGGAATTGCTTCACTCCAGGGAATTCCCACAACCCCATCATCCATCACCAGCAGCAAACCTGACCACCACCATGGCCATGGAGGTTAACACCCTGGAGAAGGTCATACCAGGCAGTGTTCTCTGCAAGGTACTGAGCAACCCAAAAATCGGAGCAGCAGCTGTTTGTATGGAAGGTCACAGAAGCAAAGCTCAGCAGATGGGACCTTCCTAGGAACAAACTACAGCTGGAGCATTTTCAGGACTCCAGATGTGACCAGCAGTGGCAAACAGCCTTGAGTCACTTCTCCAGACACCTCCTCTTCCAAGCCCCCTCTTTTCTTCACCGCACAGAAAGCAGCTTGGCTACTCTACCATACTGAGGACCTACCCTAGTTTGTCCTTCAAGGCAGCCCAGGATGACAGACCTTAAAAGACAGGGTGTGAATTCCACAGCAGCTGCTTCTGGAGTATGGTCACAGGCAGCAAACTGGAATGCAAGTCATCCATGTGACAGGATGCTTGACACCCTTCTGTCCCAAAGACAGGCTTACCTGACTGGACTTGGAATCAACTTATTTTTAGGACTGTGAATTTCAGACCACTGGACAGAACTCTGCAATAACTTTCTAACAGTTTAATCACCTCCTGACTTTAGCTTTTAGCACATGAGATGATCCCAAGTACTCTAAGAGGGCTTTCTATGGATTATTTTTTTAATGTAGGTAAAAATGCTTTTGTGAAATTGAAGAACTTATTTGTAGTGTGTTTGCTGGTTTAAAGTTAATGTTTCCCCTCAGGTGTAAATCGAGTGTCTGAAAATTTCTGCCTACACTTAAAAATGTTTGCTCTCAGCTGCAGTTTCACTTCTGGTTCTTGCCTTTCCCTGCAGCCAGTGGGCCCTGCCAAGCCCACACACCCTTCCTGCAGCAGGAATCAGAACAGCCAGGGAGTTCATCCTCAAGGAGCAGCCCTGCCCAGCTGGGACACCCAGCCCAGACCCAGGAGCTGGGGAGCACTCAGACCCCATTTCTAGTCACAGCCTGTTTCTAATCCACACCTAGAACAGAGTAGCCAGTCACTTAAAATGCTTCCAGTGTAAGAGCACTCAGGTGTTTGAAGTATTTACACCACCACCCATGACCAGTTAACATCAACTCTTTTCTGGCTACAGATTCAGTCCCAACCTTGTTCTAAATATGTATTTTTATCCAGTCAGAGGTTATGAACACTTTAAATGTCATCTCTGTGCATGCCTGTAAAAACTGGGTGCTACTCAAATGTTTGGTTCACTGATGCTGGGAGAGGTTTTGTACACCTCAGTGAGCCAGTGTGACAGGTGCTTTCTCCTTCTGTACTGAACAGGGAGACGGGATGATGATGCCACCATCAGAATTTGTTACTTAATCTGAGATTTCTAATGCTAATGATTTCTAATCTTGCCAAATTCCTTGAAACACAACAGTTTTGGATCATAATCAAGCCTCAGGTCTCCTCTCCTCAGCTTTATCTTTTTTATTTTTCTTCCATTTACCTGCTTTCAAACTGACATTCTGTTGTGCAGTACCAAGTCACTACTCTGAATTAGCTATATGGAAGCTATATTAGCTTGGATTCTGAGCAACTGCTCAAATCTGGACTGCTGGATTGTCCCCTTACACTACACCACTGCCTGGCCCGTACCAGAGGAGGAGGCTAAGCCTACACTGGGGACAGAGGAGAGGAACTCCTGGTTAAAATGTGCCAACTCCATCGTGTGAAAGCAGGAACTAGAATGCTGAATAGTCACATTCTGATGCTTTGAGAGCTGCAGAGGCCTCAGGGTAAACCATGGTTTATACAACAGTATTAACATTAGATTTGACTGTAAAACATTTATAGTCCTCTCTTAACCTGTTTTGTAATGGGTCACTTTTATGTTACCTGCTCCGAGAGCCTGTGCTGAAAGCAGGCTCATCACATCCCTTTTCCTTACTGATAGACCTCTAAACACAGGAATTTTCCACTGAGAAGTGTCCTGGAGCATCGAAGAGACACAGAGGTGGCTGTGTATAACCAAATCAATGTCAATGAAAACACCTTTTTCCCCAGAACTCCACCCTGTAGCCCCATTAGAGGCTGGAAAAGGGAATCTGTTTGGAGAGCTCTTGGAAGCTTGGAATGCATGGTAGGGAGTGGAGTGAGGTGGTGCCCTGCCCCCCAGCCCCGCAGTGTCTGTCAGCCATGGCACACTGAAGGCAGCCCCCCAGTGCTGTCCGAGGGGCCAAGAGACTGCAAGTCTCACCTGGGAGGAAGGCCCAGGATGGGCCAAAGCCTTAGGAAGCCTGACCATGAGGAAAGCATGTTGTCCTTGAACCCTATCTTCATCTTGGAGTTTGACATCACTGGAACCCAGGTAGCTGTTTTTCTGTACCTTTTCTGCCTCTTTTTCTCCCTTCCTTCTTCTTCTTAACTCTTCTTACAGAATGTGACATTGAATGGGTTTAAAAGTTTTCTGTGTTCAGTGGTCTGTGTTGTGGTAAATGATGTTATGTTGCATTTACTCTTTTGCCAATGTTCCTTAATTTTCTACAGTTTGCCAGTAAAGTTTAGTGCTTTTTACCTCTTGAGAATATTTGGTTGGGATTTTCCCCTTTGTGTCTACCCAGAGCAAAAGAACCTTGGTTTAGCCCTAGGCCTGAGTGATGGGGCTGTAACACGCCCTCTGGGCAGCAGGTGCAGCAGGTGGAGGAGGCAGGTTCTCCAGCTGCAGCAGAGCCTGAAGAGCAACACGTGCCAGGATCAGCTGAGGACTGCAGCACATGTGGGTGAAACATCCCCAGGAGCCCCCGGCTGCCACTGCTCCCTGACCAGAGTCAGTGGTGCCAGCTCCCCCCTCACCCTGTCCCAAGGGCTGGGGTACAGCACTGGGCTGCCTCCCCTGGCCCAGCACAGCCTGTGCAGGGCCTGCTGCTGCCACCCTGCCCAGCAAGAGCTGTGGAGATCAAACAGCACCTAAAAACACAGCTCAGCATTTACCGGGACGTGGAGCCTCGGTGTAATACAGCCAGCGGTGAACCTTCACACCACATACAACAAGGGCAGCATCTCCAGACAATGCAGGGTTTTTTCCTTGCACGGGTCACAGTCACAGCTTTTGGCAGAGGGACAGAGCATTCCAAGCACAGCACCCCCAAGCCTGGCCCTGGCAAACTGGCCATCCCAGTGTCTCTACCAGGCTGCTGGAGACTGCAGCATTACCTGACTGCATGACCTGTCTCTCTCCTCAGGTAACTCCAGCAAAGCTTTGTGACTCCTGAACACACTTGTTAGGCACTATTTCATTTTCCTACAATTTTTTGCACATATCACTGTCCTTTTGGATGACTACTGTAGTTAAATTAGAGAGTTTCTGTCCCAAAAAAGTGGGATTTTAAAACCTGGTTTATTTACGTCTGCTGCAGCAAAAGTCTTCTCAGAGTTCTCAAAATGGGTTTTTTACACCAACACCACCATGCACCACACTGAACTCTAAGGGTAAGGCATACCTGGCAGAAACCCAGGGACATCCACAAACGTGATCAGGGGGATGTTGAAGGCATCACAGAACCGAACAAAGCGGGCTCCTTTCACAGAAGAATTTATGTCTAAGCACCCTGAGGTTAAGAACACAGAAAAAGGTGTTAGCAACTCCAGGGATCTGCAGTAATCAAGGCAACTCAAAATCACACTATTTTAGCTGTACTGTCTTCTTAAAACAACGGAAAAGCTCATCCATAGATAATGTAGAGATTATATGCCATGAAGCTTTCCTGGTTTAGAACTAAGATCACAGAATAAGCCTCACTCAAAGACTCATTTTATTTTTCTGACCCCTGTGTGCAAAGACTTTCTATCCCAAAATGTAGCAGTTTAATTACATTCTTGTAATTTAAAATATTTTTCCTGTAATTTTCTCTTCATTAGTGTCTTTCAGCTCAGTCATATTGAAAGCTTACAGAGTTCTCCATTAAAAAACCCTGAAAATTAAAGAGTCCAATAGTATTTTGAGAAAGATCAGCATTTTCAGCAGACACACTGCAAAGTGATTCTGTTCTGTTTCAGTGCCATTTAGAATTATATGATGCACAACTACATTAAAACAAAAGACATTTTGTATCAAAGGCTCTATATGAAACATTAAATAGAGCTGTTAAAATTCAAAATACTAAATGAAGATTAAACTTAAAACCTTCTGTCTAGTATCTTGACAGTAATATCTTGTAGAGATGTAACGAATGAAACACCATACTGGGTCATCTGATTTTCCCAAACAAAACAACACAAGAATTAAAAACAAGGAATAAACCAGAAAGTTCCAATTGGAGAAGGTCACTTCAGAAATTACTGAGTTAAGCAGAGAAAGCAAAATCCCTGGACAGTTAAGGAGGGTGATCTTAGCTAGAGCTGCATGTTGTACCTTCAGATCCAAACCATGTGAGGTCAAGAGCTCCATACTTGTGCGTCTGAAGGCTTTGTACTGTTCAGCTACAGTGAGATAACAAATCCCCCTCACCCTACAGATGAATTTTAGGGATTTTACTGCCATGGAACAAGTGTGCAGTTTCCATGCTATGATTAACCCAGTTAATTGCAGGCTGCTCCCAGACAAGTGGTGCTCTTCCACCCCCCCGCCAGCTCCCCCCATCCCCCGTGTGCTGCCGCTGCTCCTCTTGGGCTGGATGCAGCCTGGGAGCAAGATCACCTTGCTGGGCCGCTAAAGAAATGGTTATCAGCTCGTTTCACGGCTCACAGCTGCATTACAGTGAGGTTCAAAACAAAGCAAGGGGTGGAAAACCACAGAGTAAGTGGAGGAGCACACAAACCCAACAGCTCTGACCTTGCACAGCATGCAGAGGAAAAGACAGAGGCAAGGCACTGTTAAGAGTCTCACACTGGACTCTAACCTGAGGCTACTTTGGGCTGGTTGCCCACGATCCCAACAGTTCGTCCGTTCATCCTGGCAAATCCAACCACGATGTTCCTGGCATAGGTCGGCATGATCTCGAAGAATTCCCTCTCATCCACAATCTGCAAAGGGGAGAGGCAGGCAGAGCCCCTGTGAGGCCAGATGGAGGTGCATAAATACACAGGCAAACACAAACTCAGTTATCTTAGCATAACAACTTTTAAAACAGTTCAGAACTTGCAGAATTTTGAAGGCAAGAGAGGGAGGGAAACTTTTTAGTCTTTGCACCGAATTAACTAGTCCTACGTTATTACCAAAACTTGCAGTAAAGCGTTCCATCAGGGAACACCTTTATGACTGAGGGGAACCTTTTTCCTGGCTTAGAATAAAATGCAAATCAGATATTAAGAACTTCTTTCTCATATCTTAATTAGCAGCACACTTACAGACCGATTTCCAGTGATAAAACAGTACTTCCTGGAGCTCAGAAGCTCCCCGTCCCGCGTTTGATGTAATCTCTTTCTCTCTCTCTTGGCAAGCTCGGGGCCCTTTCCTGGAGCGGCCAGCAGAGCCCTGCTGCCCCAGGGTCAGTGCTGGTGTGCCGCAGGCAGCGCCGGGAGCACGGTGCCCAGCCAGCACCCACCTGGAAGCACGCACCCGTGTGGCTGGAGCTCAGTGTGTGCCCTGCCAGGGGACAGCCCTGCTGCGGGAGGCACAAGCACAACTCACACGTTCCAGGAGATCAGAATTAACCGTGGAGCAGCAGCGACACCTACACATGGCTGCCTGGGCTTCCAGCAGGATTCCCTGGTTCCATCTGTTTATGGCAGACGTGCCCATACACGCTGCAGTGTGCCAGTCATTTCATTAGCCTCAGTCTCAAAAAAGTTGTGAAAAATGTAAGTGGTATAAAAGTGGTTTTATCTCTTTCCTTAATACTTCCCAAAATCTGTGGGAGAGCTTGGGTTTTTTTCCTAATTTGCCAAATGATTTTTTTACAAGCCACCTTTTAACTTCCAGTACACACAGTGCTGAAATTCACAGTGGAAGAATCCAGGGATTAAAAATACCCTAAGCTTGCTTTCGCCACTAAAATGAGTCTAAATGCAGCCAGTTGCAAGCTTTGTAATTTAAAAAAAATAGACATATATTTTCTTGTACTGCGCATGTACATAACTTTCTCTTAGCATAAACAGGGAAGGGTAAATTTCTGCGTTCTGGGTGCTTTATTACTTTTATATGAAAGTGCCAGAGTCCAAGACAGAAGCACCAAGATGCAGGGAGGGAGCAAGCAACTGAACTCAAGGGGGGTTCTGACCCCAGAAAGAACTGAATTGCAGCATCTTTCATCTGTATAGTTGTGTATACAGCATAAGATGTATCCTGAAAACAAATCCTGGGATTCTGCTAAAATCTTTTTTTTTTCCCTGCAGTTTTTGTTGCCCATTCACAGCTACTACTACTACTACAGGTAGAAATAGTCACTTGTAAAGACTGTAATAAATAAGTAGCAGTATCTATATCTTTAGTGCCATTCTACAGGTTTCTGTCAATTTATTTAGACCCAGAATGCAATATATGCATTTTTAATCTGAACCCTGTCAGACTTACGGAGTGTATGATATCCAGCATGTCATAGGCTTTGGTTGACTCACTCGGGACAATGGTGTCCAGCTCTGGAACCGGACGGTCTCTGTGGAGAGCAAGTAAGGGTGGGCAGCAACACTGACAGACCAAACACCAACACACCAATAGCAAAAACTCAGGTAAACATTTCCACCTCTCAAAGATTTTGGAAACCTCCTTTCTTAAAAAAAAAGAACCGGTTTTCTCCATCTCGGGCAGCCTGAGCAGTCTCCTCCTGAAGGAGACCCCTCTTCCACAGCTACTGTGCCTGGGAAGCCCTGAGCAGCAGCACGGCCGGACGGGGCTGTGGGGACACGGCCGAGAGGCGGCCGGGCTGCGGGGGACACTGCCGGGCTGCATAGGGGACACTGCCGGGCTGCAAAGGGGGACACGGCCGGGCTGGTGGCAGCACCGCTCGGCAGGTCAGCAGCGCCGGGTCCCTAGAGCTGGCCAGGCAGAGCCCTTCTCCCGCGGCCGCCCGAGGCTCCCTGTCACACACACAACGGGATCACCCTGCCCTGCCCGCGCTGTCACCCGGGGCTCTGAACACACTGAGCTGCAGGAAACCTTTCCATGCTCATTTCCCCGTCCCCAAACAAGCAGAGAGTGGGGAAAACATAAGGGGAAAACATATCCTCACTGTTTCTTCCCTTCCCTAGCTGTGTTTAAAGACACTTCCCTGTTTCTCCACTAACAGTGACACATTTTCACGGGGAGTTCTCCTGTAACAGAGCTGCGGCCCTGCCACCAGCAGTGACAGGATCAGTTATCCCAGCTCTGATCACATTACCCTCATCAGGGACCCACTCAGCAGTGGCACCCAGGCTCCAAGGATTCAGCCACAGTCCCAGTGCAGGGCAGTCAATTTTTATGAGTCACTACTGAGAAGGCTTCAGGCAGTATTGTATTTGTGCTATTCCATAAAAATACTGATCTCTATTTCTTATAAATGGTGTTTCTGTGAAGTTCTCACTGCATTACTATTTTCACAATGCCATGACTTAGTACATTTTGAATAAGACAACACAAGGCTTAGACACACAGTTTAAAACTGAAGGAAGTGATGTGTGGTTTGACAAAATCAGACAAAAGTTGAAAGTGCAGATCCATGGCTGCCTCTGTGCTCCCTCGGACATCCGGGACAAGGGAGGCACAGCCCCTTGCAGGGAAGGGAAGACATAGCTATTTATAGAACAAAGCTGACTGCAACACTTCAAGTACTTTTTCCATATGAATACAAATATTGCACACAAACACTTCCATAAAATGATATAACAAAACCTTAATCTGAAGAAATTAAACTTCTTTTAACATACTAAACCCCAAGCTAAAAATGATTCTAAACTTTCTTGTCCATAAAGTAGATACAGATGTGCTCCAAGCTCTGTCCTGTGACCTGTGGTACGGTACCCCAAAGGATGAAAGTGGAAAAATGAAATTATTGCTCCCATATATTCACAGTGCTGAAGGTAATTTTAACAGGATTAAAATAGCCATCAGCAAAATGAAGACATTATCCAGGATACCACATGTTTGAAAATCTCCTTCAAACATCTACAGACACAGGACATCTGGAGCTTGTTGCTACACTCACTGGGCTTAAGAGGTGGAGAGCTGTGTTTCTTACAGCTCCCACTTAGTGGGACAGAACTGCTGCTCATTGTTAAAGCCTGTGACAGCTGGAGACACCCTCACCAGATGGACACTGGGCTTCATTCAATGCAGAAGTGAAACTGCACTTGGTTACCATGATTTGGCAATAACCTCCTCCAGCAGTTTGTAGAGACATGGAGAGAGGTAAAATCCCACCATGCAATACACAATACAGCAAATGCAATGCACTAGACACCTCCCAAAAACAGGGGCCATCTCACCAGGGACAACTGGGTACTGCAAGAAACTTGTGGAGCCCAGGCCACTGACAACAGTCAGCAACACAAGCTTCAGCAACTGAGGCTGGCATTTTTCAACACCAGAAGAACTTACCTACCTAGAGGGAAAAACAAACCAACTAACCAACCCTCAGCAGCCCCAGGACTTCACAACGAAAGCACAGGTTACACTTGATTTGCATCATTTGTGGCAATTTTTGGTGGCGTGAAAACGATGCAACAAGAAAGCAATTACTCTAGAGGAATGCACTGGGACTGAAGCAGCTGTAAGGATCAAACACATCAATCCCAAGCAAAAGAAATCTATTAACATGTCAGTATGCCCAGATGAAATAATACCAATCTATGCATTAGGACCATAAATGGGAGATGCTGCTATAAAACCAGACAAATTAAACAAAGAGATCTGCCTTCACATGTATAAAGGCTACTAAATAGAATTTCTTAGTACAAATTGCCTTTATAATATGTGATCCTCTAATATTGTATCTCATGCCTTGTAAAAGATTAGTTTTTTTCTAAAGGGAGACAAATCTCTTATACTTTAGTAGCTACAACATAACTGACAGCTTCTCACAAATAAACTGCCTGTTATAAAGTACATTGATTTTAAAAAATGAACTGTTGTTTCTACGGTGAAATTAAAATACCAAAATTAAGTCTGTAGAGAGCAATTATCCCAGTACAACTTGTTGAATGCTTACAAAGATCATGATAACCTTAACTGTAATTCCCCAATTTAGCAAATAATACTTTGGTTTTGTCACTATCAAACGACAGCAGTCAAGAACAGAACAGAACCAGACCAGCACAGTTTAATGAACTCCTAGAGATCAGCATCTCAGAAAACATTAGGACTAGTTAATTAATTGACCTGTGTAGCCCTTCTCTAAAAGAAAGGGGCAAATTTATTTTTCAAAAAAGTGAAAAATGTATCTCAGGGATCAGCGCAGTGATTTGTAAAATCAATCCAAAAGCACCTCCTCAAACAAACTGGTACACTGGAAAGCACAGTGAAGGATGAAGAGAAAAAAAACCTTCCAGACTCACATGTTAAAATCCCCACACATGAAGAGCCCCAAGACACATCACACACATGAGGAGCTGAAAGGAACAGATTCAGGCACCGCTTCGGTGCAGGAGAGTGCAACAGCCTCTTGAGGGTTCCCTAGGGAAAGGGCTGAACTTCGAGTGCAACCGGAGCTTGGGTCAAAATGCTTTCACTCCACTGACATTCTCTGCCTTCCAGTCCTAGCAAGGCTCTCTGCTCAGTGTCCCATGCTGGCTCTCTGGCTGTCTCTCCTCTGATAAAAATCCAGACAGTTGCCATTTTTGCCCTCTTGAAATGGCTCAAGTCCTTTCTGTATTATGTTGCAAACTCCACAATGAGCCTGAGACAAGTACCTAACACACAATGCTTTCTGCCTCATTGCTTGCCCACCTCTAACCCTAATGAGAAGAACTCAATCCAACAGACACAACTGACTCAACAGGGCAAGTTCTCCCCACTGGCACTCACTGTGCTATTTCCTACCTCTCTCGCTTGTTCCAAGGGACTGGGCAGCCCACCTGGACAGAGATTGCTTTTCCCCATGTTTTGCACACAGCCTGCACAACAGCCCTTTCAGAAAACAGAATTAAACCTAACAGTGAACACACACATGTTGGAACACTTCCCATATTCACACACCAGAATGCAGAATTGTCTGCCGAGACCCCAGGCACAAAACACCCACCTCTCTGTGCCCCTTAAGCCAGAGAAGCCATGAAATGCAGTGCTCAGAGAGCACCGAGCTCAGCCAAGCTCCCCTTACCTGGGATCATGGCACTCGCAGACTGGAGCTGGATCCCGGTTGCTCAGGGGTAAATAATTAAAGAACTCTCGGAGGTTCAGCAGAGCATCGATGTCATTCTCAAAGGCTCTGTGAGCAACTCCTGCACAGACACAGTAAAGCAGGTATGGAAATCATTGCGCAAGCTTTCCTTTCCAAATATACACCAATAAAGACAGAAAGAAGCAAAACATGAATCTTTAAACTTGAGCTATTAATTATCAGGAATCTTAGGCCACCAAATCTGACCAGCTAAAAATACTGAGAAAATGTGTGCTGTATCAGACTTCCTCCAGAACAGGTCTGGATTGTTGACCTCATATTTAAAATAATGTGAAGTGGTTTATCAGCTGGCACAGCCCTAAGCTGGACCCCAGCCTTCTGGAACTCTGGTCAGGGTACTGTGCTGTACCCAAATGTTGGACTACAAATGTTTTTTATAAGGGCTGGATCTGGGCAGCATCTGTGTGCATGGCTTTGGTTCATCATCAGCTCCATTCACACAGAATTTGAGATCCCACAGTCATTTGAATCTTGAGAAGATCATGACTCAAGAGACGTTTTCCCAGAGGGGAAAAAAGGGAAAAAGAAGTGCTTCATCTCACACTGCCACTTAGTTTATAGTTAAGCAGTTCAATCAATCATGTTAGTGAGCAAACAAGGGACTGTTGAGACTCTTTTAACCCATGCAAATGTCTGGACAACAAACAAAAACCCCCACCCCACGCTGACTTTGCTAAGCCCTGCCCCCTGACAGTCTTGCCACTTCTAGCACCTTTTGTGGGTTTGCTACTTTCTCTTCCAAATCCCAGAACTCTCCCACATTCCCACTTTCCCTCCTCTGTGTTCTGTTACTGAACAGGAGCTGCACGAAGGCATATGCAGAGTCAGATCCTGTGCTTAGGCAGAGCTTTGTCCCTTAGACTCATCTGCACTGGCCAATGGGCTGTTTAGCCATTTGCTTTGAGCACAATCAGCACATTCAGTGAAGCCCCCAGCTCTCACCAGACACTGCAGTGTGTGTCTTTGCACCCCCGAGCTGCTCCTGGGTGACATCTTCATTGGTGACAGACTTCACCACATCAGGCCCGGTGATGAACAGATAGGATGTGTCCTGGGGGAAGGGGAAAAGCAGAAACTGTGAACCCCAGAGCCAAGCACCTAAGGGACAGCCACAGCTTCTAGAGACTTCCCCCAAAATAAGAACAGGGGAGAAATTTCTTAAAAAGGCCGCATTGCATTAAAAATCCACTGAAAATGCAACTGTCCACAAGTTATTTGGGAAAGTTTTTCTCAACTTTTCATGGAAAATAAAAATCCAAAGCAGAACATCTCAGAAAATATCCCTTCCCATGTGGTCACTTAGTGTGTGATCAATGTCACCAGCAGCAGCTCAGGACACACCCTTACCTTCACCATGAATGTGAAATCAGTTAAGGCAGGAGAATACACAGCTCCACCAGCACAAGGACCCATGATGAGGGAGATTTGGGGAATGACCCCAGAACACAAAACATTTCTCTGAAATAGGAAAAAACAAATCTGGTTTTACCCAAGAAGTGCGTCTCTAAATCTGTGCCCAGATTCTGCAAGAATTCACCACCACAAACAGGACTGTTTTATCTACTGGCAGACAAATATCTGGAGAGAATGTCTTGATGCAAATGGAATCAAAATGAGTTTGTTATTTCTGTTTTTCTCCTTTCTGTTCCCATACACTGATTTCCTATACCATGCAATGACTGCAAAGGAGGTAACAGGAGCCACCTCAACAGATGCTGCAGGGACAAAAACTGCACTGAGCCTGGAGTGGGAAGGAGTGGATGTCCCTGACATCTCAGTGTGTAGGTACACTGTGCTCAGAGGTAGAAGTAAGCTTAACTGACCAGCTGGGAGAGGGATTCTTTTAAAATCAGGTTTCTGCACTGGTTTAAGTTTTAAACAAAGGTGAATTGTTTAATTCACCTTCAAAATAGTGAATTGTTAATTGTGTTGGACGCTGCTGTCCAACACGGATGGCGTGTTGTCCAAAAAACCACTTACACTCCTTGGTGCTCAACTGGGTCACGATGACTTCTGTAACTGTTCCTCCCAGACTGCACCACCCCAGAACCTGTCAGCATCTGACTGACCTGACATCCCACCTGCTTTCCTACTGAAAGGACAGTGTTCTATGCACGCACTGTGATGCAAAGTATTTCAGCAGACATACAAAATAATGTCATTTCTGTGAAAAAATGAGCAGCAGTGTGCCTAGGGGAAAAATTCTTGCATTAACCACAAAAATCCTCTAGGAACATAAAACTTTTACCAGTGTAATCAACACTGTAAGGTTAACACTGACCCACACACTTCTTTGAACAGAAATCTCTCTGGCTTGCATGCCTTCTTTCCCCCCTGCCCCAAAACTCTATTTTATTTTCCCTGCTAACCCCCATCTTGACAGAACAAGCACTTCACTGCTTCTGATCTGAGCTTTTCAAGTTTCCTTTCAGTGCACAGTGCTTAATTTACTTTAAGTCCCTCTTCCTGCAGGGGAAATCCTTCACCTTTTACCAACCCTATTGAAAATAACTGCTGTGTGAAATTGATAACATACCTGTATTACAGAAGAGATACAGGGAAGCTGACAGTGCATCACAACCAAAAAAACCACTGAACTATGGTGTGCCCACCTGTCTCAAACTGATAAATGCTCAGAAAAATTACATCCCAACACAGACAATTGAAAATTTAGGTGTAAACCAAGAAGTTAAGTAGTTGCTTGGGGTTTTCTTCAAATTGCCTGTTCTTTCATTCTCACTACACATTGGATCACAGAGCTTTACAGAGCTCAGCATCACCCTTGTTTAAGACATGGGTCATTTGCCCAAAGCCAAGAAAAGAACCAAGGTCTGAGTTTCACACGCTGCTTTATCCACTGGCTGAAACAGAATGATAACCTAATGTTTATTTACAAATGCCCCCTTGCATGTTTTGCCCTCCTTTGTGGATGCCAAGCTCCCTGTCCATCCAGCAGCCTACTCACCAAAAATATGTCTGCATAGCCTGCCAAGGACTCCACTCCCTCCTGGATACGGGCTCCTCCAGAGTCATTCAGCCCAATCACGGGTGCTCCAACCATGGCAGCTTGATCCATGATCTAGTGATGAACACAAACTCCTCAGGATTGACCCAGCTGTGCTAAACCCCAAAATGTACACCCCCTAAAAAAAAAATCTGCCTTCCCAGCCGTGCATCTCCACACTCAGCACTGGGTTTGGATAATGCAGTGGGAGTGACACGGTCACAGGAGAGGGACAATTTCTCCCTGTTCATAAGCAGCCTCAACTGCACCTCAAACATCCCCTCACTTATATCTCATCTGCTCCTCAAAGTTTGTTGCAGTGGTGGCTTTGGAATCTCTCTAAGCTGGATATTCTAATTCTTGATTGCCCTTCTTAGAACTTCTTTTGGAAGACTAAATTTAATCTTTCCTCCAGAAATTTAAACATTACATTTCTCTTGATACAGAGTTCAACAGTATTCTTGGCCTTTAGCTTTGTGAACATTCAAGTACCTCAAATCTCCCCTCATTCTTCATACTCCTCTTTATGTTTCTAGGCCAAGCACCATCAATTCAGTCGCACTCCCTTTTTTTCTATGGCTCTGATCATTTTGGTTACTTGCCTGAAGATCATACACAATACTACAACAGAGGTTTAAGTAGGAGGACTGAATTCCTTACATTCCTTGCACAAAAGATTCCTGATTATTGAATTCCAGTAAAATGTTTGCCATTTTCATAACACTACAGCACAGACACATCATGTTAAGATCTCTTTTAACATCAAGATCTGCTTCAGCTCCTAAATAATTTTTGTAAAACACCAGTTAATCCCCATTTTTAATTTTGAAGTTGCTTTTCTCTGCCCTTTC
Organism: Rhipidura dahli; assembly: GCA_013399225.1. Classification (NCBI taxonomy): domain Eukaryota; kingdom Metazoa; phylum Chordata; class Aves; order Passeriformes; family Rhipiduridae; genus Rhipidura; species Rhipidura dahli. The sequence continues at coordinate 294,542 of VXAC01008238.1, read as the reverse complement.
TATCATTGTTATAAGATTATTTCAGACAATCTTTAGCTCGCTAGGTGTTTTACAGCTCTAGTCCCATCTTTCAGAGTGCCCGTAGCATCAACCTTGAATTTTATATTGCCTAGAAACACAGAAACCACACTTGGTGCCACTCAAGTCAGTAGTATCTCAGGAGACCCAAAACTCCAACCTGAACAGCTGGTCTAACTACCTCTGTACAGTCCTGGAATTCACTGACATGTTCTGCTGTTTTCCAGGGACTTATATATGGCTTCCCAAGGCTTTTCCCAAGGCTTTTCCAAGTTCTTCCTAAAACACACATCAAAGACTGAGCCCCAAAGCAACTGATGCCCCCAGAGCCTTCCAGCTTTGGAACCCACCAAGAACAGCACCAACCAGGAGGGACCCACATTTTTTCTAGTTCCATGATCAGCACTTCCCCTGCTGCTTTAGAAAGAAGAGATCAAAGAAAACCCACCACAAAACATCCCATCATTCCAGTGCCATTCCATCCCTCCGCAGTACAGACACCATAAAGCTCCAGTGTGAAATGGTAATTCAAGTCCTTCCCAATATCAAAGACTTGGTAAAACCAAATATTTGTTATCTGACCCAAAGTCTTCATGTTTTCTAGTTTTATACCCACTCATTCCTAAAGAGCCTATGCCAAAGAGTAGTTATATCCACAGCATAAAAGGCCTTGTGCACCAAAAATCTTGTTTCTGATTCCATGGCAAGAAAATTCAGGAAGATTTCCCAGCTCACACCACTCAACACTCATGCATGAAAGAATTCTTGTCTCCCCAGTCCTGCAATTCAAAAACTCTTTCAGCAAGACAAGCAGACAAACAGGAATAAATAGCCACAAGTGTCTGATAAGAGAAACTCTCAGGATCAAGGTGACCTCCAAGTTGTAAAACTGTTTATCTTCAAGCTGTTTACTTGTTACATTTGCTTTTTTTTAAATATTACACACTTTCACAGCACACTGTTTATAGAGGAAAAAGTTTCTCTGAATCCATTCCTCTTTTCTCCAATGGACAATGAGTAGTTAATTTATATTTGCTCTTGGCAAGTCTCTCATCCTTTGTAGTAGAGTAGAAAACATAACTTAATGTAACAAAGTGTGTATTACCTGGAAAAGTTCTCTCACACTCAAAACATTTCCAGAGGCACCTTTCTCAGGCATGACACACGCCAGAGCCCACTAAAGTCAGTCACCAAACACTTTCTCCAAAGTCATTATCACAACAGACTGAAAAAAGGATGCTGACAATTTTATTTTGTTTTCTCCTGTGCCATATTACCTTGCAGATCTTCTGGGCATGAGCTCCAGATAAACTGCCTCCAAATACAGTAAAATCCTGAAGGTAAAGCAAATTTTCAGATTAGGGAAAGAACAATTTCAGGAAAATGCTGTCAGTTATTGCCAGTAAATAATCTAATCCTATAGTGCTCTATATTTGGTATGCTGCTTCAAAACAACTGACTCCTCAGTGCAGCCTGCACAACACACCAGCTCAATCCAAGCCTCCTTTACAAGGAAGAAATACAGACCTTGACACATGTCACCATTCTAGACTCATGAGTTATGTCCAAGAGTTATTATTCTTCCAGGGGTGCTGTAGGGACTACGTCAGCCAAAAGGCCTAAGCAGAAAGATCTCTAACAAGGCAACACGAGGCCCTGGGACTGATCCAGAAAAAAAGGGGGATTTTGACACAATATCCCAGAGCCAACTCCTGGGGAGCTTCCCTGATGCACTCCCACCAAGTCTTACTCCCAAAAAAGCCCCAGAGACTGTGGGGACAGAGACAGCATGGCTATGAGTAACAGTTGAACCAAAAAGGTTCGGCACCTCAGGAGGCAGCTCAATTCAGAGGGAAAAAGGTCTTTAAATATAAAAAGGGAGGGGCATATCACGAAGGGACACTCTTAAATCCTACTAATACAAAAACTGCTCACTAATTGTGTTCTAAAATGAAGGTTTGTGTTTTGGCTCCTCTCATGCTCAGGCCCATGTAACAGTGCCTCCCCTTGGAAGGAGCACACATCCAAGACAAAAAAGGCAGAGTACGCCTTCCTCCAAGGTAACACAGCAACAGCCACTTTGGTCATGAGAGCAGTGGAACAAAGGCTACTTTGTGGCCCAGAACAGAGCAGCACTTACTAATGCTCTGAAAGAAAGCCTTTCTTTCACAGTGTTATGAGTAACTAAGATAAGTCTCTTCCTAAGATGTTTCCTCTAAAATACTTTAATATTAAAATATATATTTTAACATTAAAAGTATATTTTATCTATTTATATCCTATCCCAAGCTTTTTTGCTTCTTGTCTGAGGGTGCCCTGTTTCCTCCCACAGGTACATTGCTACATGGCCACACTGAACTATTGTGAACTTATTTCAAAGGATAAGTTCACACAATTTAAAAACAAGTAAAACTTTACCTGACTGAAAACATAAGCGAGTCTCCCATTAATCCGTCCACGGCCAGTCACCACACTGTCACCAGGATACTGCATTAAAAGCAGATAAATTAATTGAAAATAACAGGTAGAAAAATCAAAGCAACAATGATGTCCACTAAAATTTCCACGAACTCCTACTAAGACAAAGCAAAGACTGATTTCCTGGGAGGTCTCATCTTCCATGTTTGCAGTAGGGGCTCCACAAAGATTTTCCCCAGCCCTGAAAAGGAAAACTAGAAGTAATATCACATATTCATTATGCATTAAAGATCACTGAACTTAGCAATTGCCCTTCAAATTTAGCACCTCTGGAGTTTAAGCAAATCATGCCCTCAGAGACAAGATGTACCATTTATTAGGACCAGCTGATGTTTTTGAAAGAATGGACAGCGTGCACAAACCTCTGAGGTGTTGATACAGGATAAAAAACAACCCTGGACAGGTCAAAATATATAATTACAGTCACCTCAAATGCTTGAACTTGACCTGTCCCGTTTTTCACCCTGCAAATAAGGGAAGAAAGAACTGGACAAGGAAATGGAGCTCGTGAGTCTTAAAATGTGCTTAATCTAAATTGTATCACTTTCTAGTAAAGAAAATATATAGAAGTTTTTCAAGACAACAGTAGAAAAAGAACTTTACTGGGCTGTCAGGAAAAAAAGGGAATTTCAGGCATTGAAGTGCTTTTTGTTGTTTGGTATTTTAAAAAGACAAAAAAAAAAGGAAAGAAAAAAGGGAAGTGTGTGGTGCAAGGCCCACTCTAAGGGCCCTTTATGCACAGGTGGTCTGTTGTCAGGAAGGTCACACCTGTCTGGGGCCTTTTCTCAGGCTGCACACACAGCACTTCTCCCAGCCCCTGGCACACACAACAGCAGCACACACCTGTACTTCAGCTATTGCCACATGCAGGTGAATCCCAAAAGCCCCAGCAGCCCACAGAGAGGCCTGGATGTGAGCACAAGTCCTATCCTACCCTCAGAAAGTTCCAGGGACTCTGAGAAATTCAATGCTAAACTAATATTCCAGCTCAGTGGCCACAGTCAGGTCATCTGTTGTGAAACTGTGCTCTGTAAACACAATCTGCAGCTCACTGAGGGGTGAATTCTGAAGCACAAGGGAAAAAATTAACCCTCTTGTCACACTCAGGACTCTGCTGCTCCCCCTATTTTCAACAGTAATTTGTTATCAGTGGTGTGGGATGCAGCATGGAGTAACTCGATGAGAGGCAACACAGCAATTACTTGAGTTTGCTGGGGAACAGAGTAAAAAATTAGAGGAAAAAAGATGATTGCTCTGCTGTTCCCTGAGAGGGAAGGAGGTCTAACACAACTTCCTTCGCAGCACCAAGCATCATCAGCCTCCAGTCTGACACCTTTGCCATTCCCAGTGCCCCTGCTGGAACCCTGCTGTCCCCTCCCTCATCCGCAGGCTGCAGTCCTACAACCTGAAGGACTGAAACCCAGTGAACTGGTTTAAGAACTGCACAAACAGAAGCTGTAGTCACTATGTGCAGCACAGGGCACACATAGAGCAGCTCCTCACCCTACACCACAACCCAAAGCAAACAGCCTTTGGCTACAGGTAGATTCACAGTGAACAGGCACATCTGCACCAGCCACTGACATCCCAGCAGCTCATTGGTCCCTTCCACCAAACCACAACAGAACACTTTTCCCAGATAGCTCATTATCAGGCATCAACGTTATGGTGAGAGACTTGGGGAGCTATGGATTTTCCCTGTGTGTGGAACTCCCTGTACCACATTGGTTTAGGATGCATGGCCAAGTATCCAGAAAGAGCCTTAGCAAGCACGGTGCAACTGGCTAACAGAGCAGTACAAATGCTGGGACTTCCAAACATCCAGATCAGATTGTAAGACCCTAAAGGATTTTATGAGTGTAGTTTGGCAGGCATAAACACGGATCTGAGTTACTTCATCCAATAACTCTAATCCTTCCTGTAGGGAGGCAGAAGTATCTACCCTGACTTGTTCCTCGTATCTGATCTGATTGACAAAGTTGCACCAACAAAGTACTGCAGCCTCCTCTACTGTTTAAAATGCAAATCTAATATAATTCCTAGGAAGGTATTTGAACCAAACAGGTGACCTTATAAAAAAGGTATCAAGTTTAGACAACAGAAAACTCTCTAAGTTGTTAAATGGAAACTGAGAGTAATTGGAGCAGATTTACAAAGCAAAATTATACATAAAAAGGAAACAAATAGAAGAAATTTCATGTGAACAGAAGAGTCCATTTTCAACCAGTGGGCTGGCTGTACAACAGAGGACAGTGAAATGAGTTATATGAAATAAAACTACCTTATTCTTACTAGAGTCCATCCCAAAGTCAGTACATCTGTGTTCCACAAACATGTCATATTCATCAAAACTGCCAGGGTCCAACAGCAGCAGAATTCGTTCCCTTGCTGTCAGCTTTCCCTGAAACAGAGCAAGCAACAATTAACAAAGCCAACAGGTGGTTCTGGCTGTTTGCTGACCCCCAGCAGATGCAGTTTAATCAAACAAAACCTCTCTTGATTGGCTACATTGGGTCCATTAAGCAACTGCAGGCCCCCAAAGATGGAAATAGCCTGTCTAGTGATTATCCTCCTCAAAAACAAACATAATGCAAGCCAGACTCTGAAAAGAAGGCTGACTGTTGGAACAGCACTACCACAGGAGAAAGGAAACAATCTCAGAACTTTTCAACAGGATATAAATGAATCACAGCTATTTTTGTCTAAGCATTTAAATGCTGTTATTAAGGCCTCTGTTCTGTTCTTAACCAGGGAACCCTTCCACAGCTAAACCAGTCCTCCCCAACAGCTCAGGGTTCAATTCACCACACTCAATGTTTGACTGCAGTAAATAAGAGGGAAGAGGAAGCGCAACAGCCTGCAGGGCTCTTCTGACAAAATCCTTCTGGGTTTTTTTCCTACTGGACACTGGTATGGGAAAAAGTAGGGTAAGGGCCAAGAACACAATCAATTGACCAGATATGCATGTCCCTTGCTCAGTGCTATGCAGTAATAAATGACTAGAAAGTTCTTTATATCTTAACCTACCAAACAGACGTGTTACTTCCAACCCAGGTAAGCATCTGTCTGCAAAGGGCAGGGCACCTGAGTTGTCTCCTTTAGGGGATGATGTGACCCTGCATCAGCATGATATTAGAACACAGCTCAGCTTCTCTACAAAACATCTGACCAGTAGGCCAAAAAGCTCATGAAAAGCAGCAAATGTAGGAAAGCCTAAGGTAAGCCATAGCTTCCGGTCGCAACAGTTTCAGTTTATATAAAACATAAGCTGTTTGAGGCCCTAGACATGCAGAAGTGCTTGTATATTGGTGTGTCAGTGTCCTGAATGTAACCCAGCGAGACTGAAATCTTTGCAGGTGTTGTATAACTGGGGAGGGACATTGCTGATGGGCAGACTGATCACTGAGGGAGCCTTCATGGGAATCACCATTCCCAGTTCCTTGAAGCCTAAAAGCCACCGTGGTATCACCAGGGCCTTGCACCACACCAAAAAGGCATCACAGTAAGAAGCAATAAACAGAAAACCTCTGCTGTCACCCTCATCAGCACTGCCTACATGCCGAACAATAGAGGCAGACTAAAAATCCACCTGTTGTCATCCCTCCCACCTGTCTTTTCCTCTGCCTTATTTCCATTTTTCTAACTTTTTGCTCTCATCTCGGAGATCAGCTTACATTTGCAACAGCGGTGTAAAGATGAAGCTGTGTTCAGAAGTGTTAAGCAACCTAGAACTAACCAACACACTGAGAGGCAGAAGTTCTGTCTACGCTACCTCTGATACTTATTACAGACAACCTCGGTAACCACTCTGAGGTAAAGGAATTAGTAAAGCAATTGTTCTTTTTTCTACCCAGAATAACAGGCAATGCAGTCTTTGGAGCTGCTTGAGCAAAGCCTCCCGCAAAGGGGCGTCTGCAGCTGCCACGCGAAGCCGCGAGTCCCCCGCGCCGAGCGGAGCCC
>VXAC01008238.1:143770-278684 GCA_013399225.1 Rhipidura dahli | reverse complement strand
CTGCCGCGCGGCTCCAGGTGGCCCCGGACCAAGGTGACACCCGGCCGGCCCCCGCCCCGGGGCCACCTGCCCCCGCGGCCCGCGCAGACCTTCTTCGCACCGCGCAGCCGGCGGCGAGCGAGCGGCGGCGATGAACCCGGTGAATGCCACTGCTCTCTACGTGTCCGCGAGCCGCCTGGTGCTCAACTACGACCCGGCGGACCCCCAGTCCTTTTCCGAGATTAACAAGCTCCTGCCCTACTTCAGGCAGTCCCTCTCCTGCTGCGTGTGCGGTGAGGATCTTTCTTTTGTTCCTGCACAATGAGCCTCCCCGGGGCTCCCGCACGGCCCTGGGCCCGCACCGGGGCTGGCTCGGCCTCGCCTCGCCCGGCCCGGTCCGAGGCAGCTCCCAGGAAAGTTTGCCGGGCCCGGAGCCCCCGGTGCCGCGGCCGCCGGGGGGGCGGCTCGGCGCTCGGGAGCGGCGGAGTGGGAACAGCCCGGGCTAAACCCGCCCCCGGCGCGGGGCAGCCGCGGGCAGGGCCGGTCACAAGGGCAGGGAGGCGGCAGGGGCTGTGTCTCAACAGCCGCGCACGCTGCGAAGGCGGCGGTGGCATGGAGAGAGCGTTTGCCTCAAAATGCAGCGCTTTATTATGGTCACTGCTTCGTTAAGGGTACGGCAGTTTTTAGTGGTTATTGAAATACCCTGGTGTAGCGGAGCTAATGGCTTTTAAAAAGCGATGACTAAGAGCAAGCGTGGTAAAAGATACCCCAAACAATATACAGACCGTAGAGACAGGGGAAGAGGAACTTCGTAATTTTTTTTCCCCTACTCGAAATGTAAACAATAAGTAATTCCGATTGAAAGCCAGGAATTTTGAGCTGACAGAAACAAGAATTGATTTTTTTTGTGCCTAGTAGATAATTGTTCTGTAACAATAATAACCATAAAAAGCAAGCGGGCTGAAAGTCTGCTGGGCTTTCCCCGCTCCCAAAAAAGAGCGTTCTGTGTGCTGTGGGCAAAGGCAGTGTCCGGATTTTCGGTGTTACAGCCTGGGGAATACTGGGAAGGAATTGCATTTTGTTGTGTTTATGGAGCGGGGGCATGTGTCCGTTCCTGGGAGGAAGCGCTGGAATAAACTGTTAGGTTTCCTTGAACTTCCCTTTGAAGCCTTGGTCAGTGTCGGGAGGGGGCTCTGAGCTAGTTAGACCGCTTGGTTGTTAATTTTTTAAATTCTCCTTTTTTCCTTTTGGTAGTTTTAAGTACTGCCCTGTTTGTGTTTGTATTTTCTTGACAGAGTGGGTTTATGCCCACTGTGTTTGTCGATACCGATGCGTGTGTTACCCGAAATTTGAATTGAATCACTGGGGTTTAGAAAGTTAAATATTTTATTTATTTACAGGATCAGGATTTAACTGTCGAGGCGGCTAAAGTAGCGCTAGATGCTTCCTATCCTCTCGCTATTGGCTCCTCCCACTTAAAGTCTTTGAAAATAGAGATCTGTTTGCACTGGGAAAGAGGGAGCCCGTTCCCAGGATCTCTGCATCGTCATTTCCTGAAGTAATTTGTCTTCAGGATTTTTCCTCATGGAGCCCCGATGCCAGTATTGATGCACCTCTGCTTTTTATTTCTTATCACCTTAGGCCCGGTTAATTCCAACGCCAGCTGTGCTTTCTTCCCATAAAGTCTTCCTGCTTTTGGTCGGTCACCGGACTGCTTTTGCCAAAATACATGCAAATATTGTTCTGATTTTTTTAAATGACATATTTGCATTGCTGTGCTCTCTGGCCTCTCCACTTTAAGCCTGGTCTTCTGAAACGTGTTCTTTGTTCTCCTTGCCGTGCCTTCTTCCCTTCTTGGCCTTTTGCAATCTTAGTTTTACACTCTGTGCTGTTGAAATTGCCTATCTTTAATTTGTCCCTGCCCAAATTCCTGAGCTTTTTTCCCCCTTCTTCAGCTCTTCTTGCTTGGCTTTTCTGTCACTCTCACTTTGGTAGAGCAGACCACGTTTTTAGTTTTGTTTTCTTCTATTTCTTTGTGCCTCCATGGATATTCCTATTCACAAACTACCTCTTGATGGTTCCGCTTTCTCTCTTGACCCTTTATTTTGTTTGACTATTAGGGTTATGCCTTTGGTGTATTTTTTTTTCCTACCGTGGCCAGCTTTCAGATAACTGTAGCTGCTGTTTATTTCCAGTGTTTTGCTTACAGCTGATTAACCAATCTTATCTCTGCCTCCTGGACTCCTGTTTGTGGTGTGTCAGTATCCAGAGGCCTTAGTCAATTCCACACTCTCTGTGAAGCCGTGCAGTTAAACAAAGCTACTGAGGTGTCTGTCTTGAGCCTGAAGTGGTCATGGGGAAGTGGGCCTATCCCACACAGAACTGCCCACTCTGGTGTTCCCAGTGTTACACATCTGCAGTTTATAGTGGTAAAGGCCAGTCCATCTTTCTCTCATTTGCTTTTTGTGTTCCTTTTCTCTTAGTGCTAAGAGCTGTTACACCTTTTACACCTTCTGCATAATTAAGGTCATTAAACCCTGTACAACCATCAAAGCCTTTTTAGCTTTGGTGTTTTAAAGGATAAACTTTAAATACTGAAGTAAAACTTACATTGAGAGATCATGACAGTGAGCCCTATGACCACCCAAAATTCTGCCAGAATCCCAGGATATTCTGAGTTGGAAGGGCCCCACAAGGGCCGTGGAGTTAGTGAATGGCCCGTGGCAGGATTGAACCCAGAACCTTGATGTTCTCAGTGCCCTGCTCTGACCAGCTGAGCTAACTGTGCACTGTGGGTTTGGGTTGGGTGTTGTGTTTTAATACTTGGAAGCTTTTCAGATGCTCACTTCTTTCTGCCCTGATTGTCTTGTTTAGACCGTGAGATCCAAATACATGGCTCTGGGTCTGTGTCCACAGAACTTGGAGTGTTTGGTACTTTCCTTGCACAGATCTTTGTAAAGTGCCGAGTGCAAAGGTTTTAAAACTGTGCTTTGTTGGAGCAGTGCTGCAGGAAGTATCAGTAGTGGTTAAAGTCTCAAGTGTTGGACTTCTAGGAATTCCCTTGGGAAGTTACTCCACAAATTAGTGTTCCTTATGTCATCAGCTTTTCCTCAGTGTGTAATCTCTCTTGAGTGCATTCTGTAATGTGTTGTTGTGCTGTAGGTATTAATTCCATGGTCAAGATTGTTCCTTTAATTTTAGGGAATTGTTTTTAGGAGAAATGGGTGCCAGCTACATAAATCAGCTAACATTCCTGGGCTCCCATTGCACGAGGCATAAGCCAGCTCATTTCCTTGTGATCCCGTAGTCTTTTACACCAGCTCACATAGCAGGGGGTGGCAGAAGTTTTTGGACCCACATAATTATGAAGTTCTAATTAAAGCTCTGATTTCAGATTGGCACAAATGGAGTTGCAGCAGTAGAAAGCCAAAATGTAAATACAGTATGTCAGTGTAAGTCAGCTGAATCAGCTCTGGGTGGATTCAAGGTCTCCCTCTTGCCTCATGATTGGTGATAAGGGTTCAGTTCTGTATCTGGAACAGCCGTGTGTGTATTTCTAGGATTTAAGTGTGATCATGTGACAGTTTCCTGGACAGTGCTCTAGGTAATACATCATCCTTTTACAGGGATGTATAAGACAATGTTTCTGAGAGCTTTTAAAACTTGAAAATAACTGCTCCCAAATGTGCATTAGGCAGAACGGCTGTGCCTTGTGTGTTTTGAGGATGTGAAATACAAGTTTCAGCCTCTGGAATAAAGTGATTATTATTAAATTGCATATTAATACCACATTCAGTTTAAAAATAGAATAGTAGAATTTATGCAACAAACTTTTGTGTTTTGAAGGTGCTGTCTTTTGGGAGAAACATCTTAGCAGTGCCTTTCTCTGGTTCAGATACCATGCAGATAACTGCAAATCATTGGTCTTTTCAACATTAACAGCCTTCGCTGAAATTCAGTTGAAATGCTTGTAAGAGACACAACTGCCAGTCAGATCATCTTAGCTGATCAGCTTAGCTTATCCATAGAAAACTTCCTCCTGCAATCTCTGAAGGATATTTCAAAGGTATGTGAAAGGTTGTTATTGCTGATTGAGAGAGTGCTTGGAGCTGGCAGGGCTGCAGGACAGCATTTTATGCTTGGCCAGGAACCCAGCTGGTGCTGGGAAATATAGGATGAGAATACAGTTCTTGTCTTAAATATCCTGTAATCCCAGTAAGGGGATGTGAGACAACATGTGGCTTTAGGGAGATTAGGGGTGGGAGGAACAAAGAAACCCATGGCAGCACTGACTGGTACCTCACAGAGCCCCATCCGGTGTTCTGAGGCAGCTCTTGATAATTTTAGCCAGGGGTTTGAAGCATTGTGGAAGCAGCTCCCAAGCATGGGCAATGGCATGGATTGCCAAAAAAATAAAATAAAAACTGTAGACTTTTTGTTTTTCCATGTAAAGATTAGTGTAAGGATGTTATTTACCCTCCTGCTCTTGGGTAAAAGCAAGAGCCTGTTTTGAGAGCCTTATACTGCTGAAGTAAGTTGAATGGAGTGTATCATATAATTACGTATTATAATCAGTTATACTTAGCACTAGATATGAAATGTCTCCATAGCTGGTTGTATACAGTTGTGTAAAATTTTCCACTTTTGTGCCATTCTGTCCATGTGAAGGCTTCTCCTCCTCTTCCTCGCCTCTCTCTGAGCTAATTCTCCTTTGCTTCTGCAGTTCCTGTGTCCCCCAGTGCCCTTCCCTGGTCGGCTGCTCTTGGGGTGTGGTTCCAGGTGCCAGGCAGAGCTCAGTGCTGTGGGCTGCACTCTGTCACTGGGAAATGCTGTGCACTGGGCCTGGACAGTTGGACTGAACTTCCCTCAGAGAAGGGGAGATACTTGAGTGACACCTAAGCAGATGGAAACTTCCTGGAAAATTCAGTTTCTTGTCATAGACATGGACTACGGGAGAAGAAACAAATTCCTATTATAATAAAACTTAATTATATGGATGATACTGGAATTTCCATTTGGCATATAAACCATGGCTGAGTTGAGCTTGGATTACAGAGTTTTAGAGCAAAAAGTGTATTTAAGTTTTGTGGCAGAAAAGTTTAGCTTAGAACTGTTCCCTTGTCCATTCTCCTTGGGCTGAGGAGAATGAGGGCTGAATCGTGATCTGTGCTGCCAGATCAGACTTGCCTTTTATGTTTGAAAATTGGTCTGGTGCTGTGGGGTTTTTTAGGTATTTTCTCCATTGACATTTTCTTCTTTCCTCTGTTTTCAATGATGAGAAATACTGTAAATAAAACTACTGGTAGTTTTCAAAAGTACGTGATTTTCCCCTTAAAAATGTAATGAACGGTTGCCAAAACACTTCTGATTTTGTGAGAAATGTGAAAAATAATCAGCATCTCTGAAACAGCCATCAGGGAACATGGCCTAGGAAACTAAGTACCTATCAAATACCTTCTGCTGCAGGTATTGTTTGTGCTTGATTTGGGGAGCAGTTGTCTGTAAAATGTCCAGTCTCACGTCTCTGTGTACACCAGTTTTTATTCGAGAATACGTCGGGTGATTTCCTCTTAAAATCTCCCTACTCAAGTTCACTGTTTCCTGTTTTCAAACCCTGTGTGTGACTCCTGGGAGAACTGCTTTGTCAAGGTTGTCTGCATTGTACTGCAGAAATTTTGATAACATAAAGTTCTGCCAGTAGAATTCAAATTGGTTTCTAAACTAAAAATACTCCTCTGCCTTAGAAGAAAATTGAGTAGGAAGAGAAGGAGCTGTGGTCCCCTCGGTGGCGGCTGGTTGACAGTGGCTTCCAAAGGGGGTTGCGGTGCTGTCTTGTGCTGGGATTGGAGAGGAGCATTCCTGCTTGAGGAGCCGGGAGGCGGTGGATGGGTTTGGTGGTGCCTGAGGATATTGATTAAACCCATTGTGTTCCCCAGTGTTTAAAGAGGAGTTAATGTGTTGCCAGGAGGCATCTTTATTGGGCTGGCTGAGCTGTCCTGGTCCGTGGGCACGGAGCACTCCACACGTTCCTCTGCCTTTGTTTTCCTTGCAGCCTTATGATTTACGCGTCAGGCCGTCTAAATACAGACTGAGCGTTCCTGGATATTGTGTTGGAGTCTTTCGGGAGGCCAGAAAACACTCCCTGGGGCTGGGCAATGACTCGAAAAGTGATGGCAGCCCAGGCTTTCCTGAGCCCGGTGCTTTGCAGGGAGCAAAGGTTTCCCTGCTCTCCCGGGGGAGTTACACCGAGTGCCCCAGTGATGTAATTTGTTACTCCGTGTCTCCGGAGCCTCGCAGGCACAGCCCGCGGCTGCCTCCCGCTCACACTGGAGCCCCGGAGAGCACCCTTCACCCTGGGATTCTGACGTTCAAGCATTTTGGTTTGGTGTGGAAAAATGGTTTTCATTACTTTTTCGTTTGCTCAGGGAATGTGATGAACTTGATCTATAACTTCTAAAGCAAGTTCTAACTCTTGTGAGTGTTTCTGCAGCTTAGAAACATGTTATTATTTTATACCCATGGGAGAAATGTTTACTTTGCTATTTGAAACTTCTCAAAATACAGCAATCTTGTTGGAAAACATCATTATGTGAAAATTTTACATTGTATGATGAAAAAGATTAGTTTATCCATCTTTTTAAAGCCTCAAAGTTTGAACTTCACCACCTAGTTTGTTAAAAATTCATTTAGAATTTTTCCTGTCAGGGATTTTGTAAACACAAAGACTTTCAAACAGAACTATAACTTTGACATAGGACAGTAAAAATGTTCTATTGTTTCTTATGTGGGGGGTGGACTCAGAGGACAAGGCAGTCCCTTCTGCATTTAAAATGCAATTTGTTGTAATTTTTTTCTTGAACTTTAGCTAAAGAGGTTGACTGTATTTCTGGAAATGTGAAGAAAAATAGTCTAACTGTCTTCTGATCATGGTTAAATTGGATTCCCATGGTGTTCAGGCAAAAACAGTGCCGTTTTTATTTTTTCAAAGAGTTATACAATCATTAATTCATTAGTCACAACTGTCCCTATATGAGGGTAATAATGTCTTTAGCTAGTTTTCCATAGTTGTGTGTTAATGGAGGATGCTCAGAAATACTCAGTAGCTAGCAGAATGTTTTCTCTGATCAAATTTTGAAATAAGTATTTTTAGTTGATTTGGGGGTTTTTTTAGGGCTTCTTTTGTGTCCCCTATGATTCCATTTCACCCAGTGGGGAGTTTATGAGTGTTTGTGGATGTCCTTGGTCAAAATTGGGCGGTGTGATTGGGATGATCTGAGGGCAGGGTGGTGTTTGCAGGAAGAAATAATTTCATATAGTTAACAGGTAAACTCTCATTGTTTCTCACAGTTCTGTGCTAGAAGTCTCAGGGAACATTTTTTTATTTCTATTTCTTGGCTGAGTTGAACAATTTCTGTGTACAGAACCTTGTCTCAAAGCCCATGGAAGAAAGGATCTCACACGTGTAGTGTTGTTGAGAAGTGCCCTTAGCTCCACCGTGTTCTGCAGCCAGGGGTTCAGAGCTTTCTCCTGGAATATTGCAGAGGTGTGCTGGTGTCTGAGCTGGGAGCAGGCGTGTTCTGGGAACGAGCTTTGGGAATGCTGTGCCCTGGGTGGGATACCTGGGTGACGGGGGATCTGGCACTTCCAATGACAGGAGCTGCCCAACATTTTTCTACCTGGGTACTACTGCCAGGGCAGGGGTAGGACAGACGTCGGTCTGGGGAATCTGGCTCCTGACTTTGGTGCAATTTTGGTGAAATGCATCAGATCCGCCGTGGTCCAGCCTACCCCGAGTGTAGGCGGGTGTTAGGAAGTGGGAAGGGGTGTTAGGGCTTGGGGTGTGTGAGACCTTTCCCTGCTGTCGTGTCCTTGGCAGCTGGCCCTTGCACTAATCTCTGTGAGTCTGAGCGTGTTCAGTTTTCTTGTTTTCTAGGAAGTACCCAGATCTCCCACCCATCTAAAACAGATCCCACACATTTGTTGTATTCCTCTGCAGATGGCTGACAGACCTTTTTGCTGCTCATCATATGCCTGCCTGTCTGTCGTCAGATAGTTTTGCAAATAGTGCTTTTAGGGGGTTTATCCATGTCGGGAAACACTGCTTTTGTGAGGGTATTTTCTGTTGTGTTTTGCTTTAGAGCCTCGTCGAGCTGCTCATTCTTCCGTGGGCTCCGGCTGATGATTTCTTGGGTGAGGAGATGCTGTGTGGGGTGGAAGGGAGCAGTTCAGGGATGGTGATGGGGAGGGCAAGGCTTTTCCTTCCCGGGGTGCTGCAGCTGAAGCTCTGGAGCTGCAGGTAGAGGGGTGGCTGAGCACAAACCCCTGCGCAGTGGTGTCACAGTCGGTGAGAAACAGCTCCTGTCCTTCACGAGCTCCTGAGTTCTGAAGCTTGGACGTGGCAAGTTGTTGGAGCTATCAGGCTGTTGCTAATTATTTCAGTAGAAACAATCAGATGACGTTTAATCCCGACGTGAAACAGCTGACAGTGTAGCAGTGCAGCTGTCAAAGCTCCAGCTGTGGCTATGACTTCGGGGTTCTTGGCGTGTAGCAGTCTGTGTGTGCCTCAGATGGGTAGAGCTGCCTGTTGCTCAGGGCTCGGTGGAGGCTCGGCGTTTCTGTTTCTGTATCGGGGTTTCAGAAGGAGCCCGTGCTCACCGTGCTCCCTGCTGGGCACGGGTCGCTGGCTGAGCTGCCACGGTGCCGGTGTGGCCCGGCTGGCCAGCCCCTGGTGCTGCCTGAGCACCCAGGCAGCGCCCGGCATCGGACACTTCTGCCTGACAGACGGTGGCCATGAACCCCAGGGGACATTGGTTTTTGTAAAAACATGTGACCTGCTTTGTTCTATTTTACTTCCTGAAATTAGAATTTAATAATGACATAATTCTTAAGACTTTGGGCTGTTGGAAAAGTCAAGATAATTTTCAGTGATGAATGTTCCAGTAGCATTTCCAAGGACCCTGAATTAGGTATTTGTGTTTAGCCCTTGCCTGCCTTTGCTGAGGATGTGTGCGAAGGCCGGAGGTACCTGTTCAAGCCTTTCTACCCAGTGAATTTGATCCATTAGGAGCACATTTGCCGGGTACAGACACCTAACAATTGCTTTTGATTGCCAGTTCTTTTCCTCCCTTTGGTCTCAGAGATGCAATTTGCAGATGCTTCCCCTGCCCCTGCAGCTGTGAAATAATGCTCATTAAGGACCACAGTAGGAAGAATTCTTTGTGGTTTAAGTGACCTCGCTCCGGGACAGCCTTTCCAGATCAGCTGGGCTGTTTGGTAAATAAAATATTAAAAGTTTTTCCTCTGTATATGCTCCTCATTAATTGTAAGTGCTGATGTTAATGTACATATTTAGTCAACCTTTCTAAAATCAGGATAGTTAAGAGCTGATGTGGAGGGAAAGTCTTGTATTGGAGGCTATGTAAGAACGTGATTTTGCTTTTGGTGTATTGATAACCAAATAATTTGTATTATTATAAACAATTTTGTAAGGATGAGAAAAGACAGGGCAGGGTTCAGTAACACCAGGCTACACAGGGCTGTAAAACTGAAGGTGTGCAGTGAGTAATCATGGAAGGGTCTAATGCAGGTGAACAGCTGCACAATAAAATGAAAAATTACATTTACCTTAGAGAAATACTAAATTACAAGCATGGAAAAATATAAACTTCAGGGCCCACCATGTTTATATCTCGAAGATCTATATAAATTTTTAAATTCCTAGAGGGTGTAGCCCTGATGGCCATCAGGCAAAAGTGAGATCTCGGCCTGGCAAAACCTCCAGGTTTTGGAGCAGCTCAGGTGCTGTTTGTGGGACAGTGCTGCTGACTTAGTGCCCCACCCTGAGTATTACAGTTTTAATTTTATGGGAATTAGCATCTCATGGTTGACTTTTTTTTTTGACTTGACAATACTAAGACTGAGGAGAGTGATAGTGCTGCAGAATCCACACAAGAGAAAAACTTTGCAAAATGAATATTCAATGAGATACGAGTTGAAACTGAAAATATTCCCACAGCTCAGGCATTCTTAATGTCTCTCCAGTGTAGGTTGCCTGGCATTTACTTGGGAGTAGAACTTGCTCTGTTCTTCCTGGCACTGAGAGCATGTGAAGTGTTTTGTCCTGTCAGTCCATCTGGTTTTTCCCTCAAAGCCTGGAAATTTAAATTTTTTTGTATCCCCTTTTAGCATTTGTACTTATTCAGTAGTTTCAGCCAAATTTAGTTTGGGAGAAATAAAAATGCACAGTTGATAATGCCTTTTTTAAAAATCTAATTAAAAGTTAAGGTGGTGTCTTGTTTATTTGGTGCCATCTCTGAAGTATTTGAAGTATTGTCCTGAGGAGCCAAGAGAGGCTAGCGGTGGGTGAGGAGCGCACCCAGCTTCTTTGTGTCATTAATTAATTGGGAATTAATTAATGCTGGTGGCTTTTGGCCCTGGGAACACTGTAGTCCTAAGGCTCTGAAGTGTCAGCACTGGCCAGGGCACAGCTCCTGCTGGTCCTGTTGGACTCAGGATCCAGGGGCATGGACCATTGTTGGTGAACTCTCTGCTGAAGGACAGGACTTCTGCGAGGAGCTGGTGGGATTTAAAGTTTTGGTTTTGTTCTCTTCAGGGAACTTTTCTCCTAAAATCAGGTCCCATCTTAGGTCCACAATGGCCACCTCTGATGTGTTGCTGTTCATGTCGTGTCATTTCAAGGGAACTTGGGAAAAAACCCAGTAATTCCCTCTGCAGGTTGGACTGTGTGACTTCACATTCCATCTGTTGGCTTTAAATCTTCTGGCTTGATGTGATGAGTGTGTTCTGTCTTCTCGTGGTGGGGTCTTGTCACACTGTCCGGACAGGGCTCATTCTGTGCCACTGCCTGTGCCTCCTGCCAGCTTGCTGAACAACTGTATTTATCTCCATTTATTAAAAAAATACTATGCAATGGCATCCTGAGCACTGACTCTTGTGATTTGTTGCTCAAAACCCAGTTTACATCAAGCCACACCTACTGAAAGGTGGCTCAGGTGGAGGGGCTTGGAGCAGCCCCTTTCCAAAGAGGGATCAGGGAATGCAGGGAAAAGGGATCAGAGAAGTGAGCAGTGAGAGAGAATATCCTTGATATTTTGGGGGTTTTATCCCAGTCTGATTTGATATATACACTTTGCTTCCTCTTTCCAAATTGTTTAATTTTATTCACTTGTTGCAGCAGATTGTTTTCACTTTGGAAAATCTGGCTGGGAATTCCCTGATGGCTGTAACTCATCCAGCAGAGGCTCCTTATGGGAGAAAGGTCTGATCAAAGCTGAGAATGTGCTGCTGGGAGGGGAGGGAGGCCTGTTGCTGGGGATGACTATAGATACTCTGCAATTTAATTTAGGAGATGGAATATCTTTCTGGCCTAGAGCTGCCTGGAAATAGCAAAGCAATACTGTCACTTTCTGGATATAGGAACTAGTTGGATTGTTTCTAGTTACAGAATTTAGTTTCTCTTGTTCTTTTATATTTTATCCTTAGGTAATAATTTGAGTTGTTCTTAAGGAAAACCAAAGCCATTCTTGCAGGTTTTTACAGTTTTGGAGATCTGCAGACAAAACCTTCCAGATTGTCAGTGCTGGGGGTCTGAAACTTTCTGAGCTGTCAGGTGTGTGTGAATTCCTTTAGTAGCTGATTTTTATTAGTTTTTTATTCTAAACAGTAAAGTCTTGAAGAAGAACCTTTCTTCTTATGGCTTCACTAAATGCTAAATGAAAAATAACACAAAGTCTGCTGTGTCTTCTTCCCTTCATGGGGTGGATATTTCATCATTTTTACATTCCTTTCAGAGTTTTCCCTCTGCTCTGTTACCATTTGTTTTTACTAATGTATTTACTAAAATCGAGATGGTAAGTTGTCATGGGAGTTTATTATTGTACTTTTGGTAAATTCACAGAAGTCTTGTATGTTCTGTAAGTTTCCACAGAACAGACAAAGCTGAAAGGGAGAAGGGGATCGGTAGGATTGTAGTTGAGAGTGTTTCTAACGGCTGCAGCACACAACAAATCACAGTGTGATGGTTTTCTTCTAATTTTATCCAATATTGTTTTAAAACCAGGTTGGCAGCTGTGAGAATTTGTATAGGCAGTTGTTTGGATGGGATGTTTTCTTGTGAATAACTGAACTTTTTGAGGAAATTTTTTTTTGATAGTACAAAAAATTCATCCCACAGTGGCCCAGAAACCTGCCTTAGGTCCATTGTAATCTTCCTCTTTCTTGTTCCTGTAGGCAATTTGCTACAAGACCCCATTGCTCCTACCAACTCCAATTGTCAGCATTATGTCTGCAAAACGTGTAAAGGCAAGAAGATGATGATGAAGCCCTCGTGTAGCTGGTGCAAGGACTACGAGCAGTTCGAGGAGAACAAGCAGCTGAGCATCCTGGTGAACTGCTACAAGAAGCTGTGTGAGTACATCACGCAGACGCCGCTGGCCCGGGACATCATCCAGGCCGTGGATTGCTCTGCAGACCTGCTGGCTCTGCTCAAGGATGGGGCACCACTCCACGAGGAGACGGAGAAGTCCTCGGATGCGACCCTGGCTCTGTGTCTGACACATTCCCCGGTCCCTTCCACCTCGGAGCTGGCGACAGACGCGCCGGGGGGGTTCACGGCGCTGCCCGAGAGCACCCCCAGCCTGGACCTGCGGGGCTCCGTCATCAACGGGCTGCCCCCCTGCAACGGGCTGGCGGTGGAGAAGCTCGGCGTGAGCATCCCCTCTCCCGAGCACGCCAGCGCCATCGACGTGTGCAGCACCGGCGACTACATCAAGACCGAGGACATCCCCGGCGGCCTGCAGCCCGTGTGTGACACGGTGGCCACCAGCGACCTGTGCCCCGCGGGCATCGACATCTGCGGCTTCAGCGAGGACATCAAGCCGGGCGGGTCGCTGCTGCTCAGCGTCGAGGAGGTGCTGCGCAGCCTGGAGACCGTGTCCAGCACCGAGGTGTGCGACTCCAACCTCCAGCCCGCCTTGGAGGCGAACATGGCCAACGGCCCCTTCCTGCAGCTCTCCCCCCCTCCCCTCAGCCATAACATTTTCATGTCCACAGATGCTTCTCCTCATGGGCTCTCCTGCACGGCAGCCACGCCCAAGGTGGTGAAGCTGAACAGGAAGCGCTCTCGCTCCGAAAGCGACAGTGAGAAGGTTCAGCCTCTGCCCATCTCCAGCATCATCTGCGGCCCAACGCTGGGAGCATCAGCTCC
Source organism: Rhipidura dahli (assembly GCA_013399225.1). Classification (NCBI taxonomy): domain Eukaryota; kingdom Metazoa; phylum Chordata; class Aves; order Passeriformes; family Rhipiduridae; genus Rhipidura; species Rhipidura dahli. Next base: position 265,480 of record VXAC01008238.1, on the reverse strand, counting down.
CGTGACAGTCAAACAGGAAAATAAAATGTCGTTGCAGCCTATTGCGACTGTACCTAATGGAGGAACCACTCCCAAAATCAGTAAAACTGTGCTCCTGTCTAACAAAAGCATGAAAAAGAACTTAGAACACGCCCCTAAGAAATCCCACCCGAAAGCCAAACCAGGGGTGCTGAAAACAAAAGACAAGGCAAAGGAGAAAGTTCCCAGCAGTAATGTTATGCCAGGAAGCCCGACAAAAACTGTGTATAAAAAGCCACAAGAAAAGAAAGGGTGTAAATGTGGTCGTGCCACCCAAAATCCAAGTGTTCTTACATGCCGTGGCCAACGCTGCCCTTGCTACTCTAACCGCAAAGCCTGCCTTGACTGCATATGCCGTGGCTGCCAAAACTCCTACATGGCTAACGGGGAGAAGAAGCTGGAGGCCTTTGCAGTGCCAGAAAAGGCCTTGGAGCAGACTCGGCTTACTTTGGGCATTAATGTGACAAGCATTGCTGTGCGCAATGCCAGCACAAGCACCAGTGTAATCAATGTGACAGGGTCACCAGTAACGACGTTTTTAGCTGCCAGTACACACGATGAGAAAAGTTTGGATGAAGCTATAGACATGAGATATGACTGTTGAACCTTTCTTTCTTTTCCCTGCCATCCGTAGGGGAACTGCTACAGGTTTAAGGCAGCTATGGTTCTGTTTAACTTGCTGGAGCTCCTGCGTTTAGATCACTTGTATCAAGTGTTTTTCATTGCTATGTTCTGTGTATTAGTGTCTGGGAAATAGTTGCAGATAATGGAGGAGTTACCCTAAAACTGTTTTTAGTTCTTACAGCACCTCATAGTTTGAGATCGATTGCTGATGTAAATGATTTTATCACAAGATCTTTGACAAGGAATATATTGACCTCATTGTACTTGTTCATGCTTTGTGCTCAGTCAAAGCTTCAGCTTCAGTGTAAATCCAGATAGTGCATCTCAACCGTGCTAGATGATGGTGTAGAAAAATAATTATTTGATGGGTTAACAGTCACCATGAGCAGGAAATGACCTGACATTCCTGTGGGAAAGGCAGCACTGAGCTGGGGGATACGCTGTGGAAAGGGTAGTTAGTGGTGGCTGTGAGAATTGGTCGTGTGCTCTACTGAACAGAATACAGTTAAAAAAAGATTAATAAGTATATTGAGAAAGCTGGTGGGCCAAAAGGCATCTCAGGCTGCAGGAGGGTCGGGTGGAGGCAAAGGTTGGGCTCCAGCTCAGATACCCTGTCCTGGCAATGACATCATCCTTGGGGTTTGTCTTCCTGACACTTCCACAGGTCACGTCCCTGCTCAGTCCCCCCTCTGTGCCAGCCCCCTGTGTGTGACAAGTCACTGAGGGGCTGGCCCGGGGGAGAACATCTCTGGTGCCCTGCGAAGGCTCAAGTTCTGTTAGCACCATCCTCTCCCTTTCCTGAGTTCCTGCTGTTCTACTGCTGTCACTTCTAGGGAAGAGAAGGGGTTTTGTGGGTTACAGGGAGTCCTTGGCTGGTGTTCCTGCTGTGGTGCTGATCAGTGCCCGGGCTGCAGGGAGGCTGTGAAGCGCTTATCACCACCGGGGGTTGTTTGATCAGGTTTGTAACAGAGCTGGGACCCCTCCCGCGGAGGGGAGTTCCCCACTGACAGGCACCTCCCAGCCAGGGCACAGGATCGAGGGCTATCAAAGGTCAAATTTTTGGGGTGTTTGCTAAACAGAATAAGCTAAATATAACTCACTCCACCCTGAACCTATCTCATTTTTTGCTAAAATGTTGAAAGCAGCTTTTGAAGGTCAGTGCTTTTCAACCTGGGCCAAAAGGCTCGAAAATAGAAACATAATACAAAGTTGTCAAGCTTATCTGGAAAAGTGTTACAGTGAAAGAATTCCTGTTAGGAATTCAGCTTTGTGCAGAAATGGTTGATTTCAGCACAATCTCTAAATAAGAGTGCAGGCACAAGAGTTTAGTTGTGCCTTCAGGGCTTCATTGGGAGCCTAAAAAGTTGAGATTGCTTTGTGAAAGCAGAAATTTCTCCTCTTGGAATGATAGAGCACAACCTGAGCATGGGCTGACTCGAACACAAACATCACTGTCTGATTTCAAAGGCCACTCCTGTTTCAGCAACATGTTAAATAGTGTGTGGATTGTTTTAGTTCCTTTCCTGCTTCCATCTTCCCTTTTCCTCAGGCAGAGCCCCCGCGACGCTTTCCGGCCCGGCGCTGGGTGTGCTTTGATTTGGCACAAAGCTCGTACAATGATGGTTCCTCACCGAGAAATGAGCAAAACCCTTTGGACACAAATGGCACCTCCTTTTGTTTTGTAGTGTACCATGGTGTCATTTTCTGTGAATGTGGTCAGAGCTTTTTGTTGGTTTTGGTTTGTTTCTCCCCCCGTCTTTTTTGTGGGGTGGGCAGGGTGGGGGGTTAAAGCCATAGGAAGAAAAATGTGATGTACGTGTCCAGTCTGTACTTTTTTGTTTTTGTTTTGCAAGAAGAGTTGAAAAATATTTTTGATAATGAGTAAATGGTGGAAAATGCTTCTTAGTATTCTTGTCTTTATTTGCCAACCCAAGTACCTAAGATCTGTGTTTTTTAGCCCTCATGAGATTTAACGATGTCCTATTAAAATGTATTTAGTTAAACTTGTATGTGATTTTTGTGTTGACCCAGAGGGATCCTACCAGTCTCTAATTTGGTGGTTTGATCGTGACCTACTAATGTAAATCTGTTTATTAGTCCACTGCGTGTAAGCGAAGCAGCGACCCGGAGTCTGGGAGTGGCTGCGCAGCACGGGTTGTGTCGGAATGCTTTTGCAGAGCTGTTCAGTTTTGCCGAGATTGTTGATGGTACATTTTTAGGACTTTCATTAAATTAAATACAAAGTACCTTTGCTCCAGAAATGTGGGAGTATTTGGAATCTTTACTATCTTACTGCTGCATTCAATGTGGTACCAAAAGTTGGAGAACTTAGGTCAAGAGTGTTCCGGAGCGTCGACAGGAGAGCCCTGATGGTTAATGTAAAACTGCAAACGGTAGATTCAGGTTGTTTCTAAAAACATTTCCTTTTATGCTGCCACATTCTTGAAATGTATATTAAAATTCAAATTGATTTAATAAATGTTAGTTTTCTAATTCTATTTTGCAACTGCTGAAGGCATCAGTGTGGCATATGTTGAACTCACTGTCTAAATACTACTTAGTGTGTTGATGACTAATTCTCTAATTGTTTAAATTAGGGTTGGCTTGGTTGGTTTCCTTGCCCTCCTGGCTAGTTGTTCGTGAGCTGAGTAATGGAAAGGATCGTCTCGGTGCTGACAGGAATTCCAGCAGCTCCAGTTGGGAAAGCATTCCTTCCACAGCAGCTTCCTGATGTGGGGCCTTCCTGCCTTGGCTTGGGCAGAGAGCGGGGTGAGAACCTGGTCCAGCACAGCCCAGCAGGGACTTGCCCCCGAAGCCCATCCCAAGGGGCTGGGGAGTCACTGGTGGGATGCAGCTCAAGGATCGTTTCAGCTCCAGCCTGGCCCCAGCTGGGCTGCCTGGAATTCCCGGCATTCCTCCTGTAGGGCTCTGGATTCAGGGAACTGTTCTCAGCATTAAATGGCACAGAGGGAGTTGCTTGGGGATTTCTTCTCCTAGAGGAAGTGTGTGACATTCCAGTTTTCTTCCCAATCATCTTGAAGGCAGGGATTGACCTCCAAACTTTATTAAAACCCTGTAATTTGTAGGGCAGAGTCAGCCAGAAAAAGCAGCAGTTTATGGCGACGTGTAGTGGTACAAAATCCAGTGCTTGTGACCATCCAGATCTGAAGGTGGATCTGAACAAGGAGGAGAAGCCCTCTGCTCTTCCATGTGGAGTGGAAAGGCTCTTCCCAGGTATCACACATTAGGACGTGTTCAAACACACAGTCAATGTGGCTGTTGGTGGTGGGGTTCAGAGGGCAGGGTGGAGCTTGGACAAAGGTTAGGACTTGGTGATCGTGGGGGTCTTTTCCAACCGTAATGATTCTGTGATACATCAGGGGTTGGGATTAAATCCCAGAGGAGGGACAGGGAAACAAAGAATGAAGCTCTGGATGTGTTACCTTGCAGGAGCTGTTGTGGCTCCCTGGCTTGTCTGACCACGGTGCAGAGCCAGGGGCACCGGGGGCACAGCAGCCTCTCCCTGCAGATGTTCTTCCCTTGCGTGGCAGTGGAGGACATTCCCAGCAGCAGAGGTGGCAGGGCACAGCTGCCTCCTGCACAGAGGCTCCCCTCGGTGCCTTCAGCACAGCCTGGGGCTGCCCCTGCCGGCCCCAGCATTCGGTGGTGGCAGATGAACCTGCAGAGTTAGAGGGAAATAAACCCGAAAAGCCTGTTTGCCAAGGCAGGTGCTTCTGGCACAGCAGGGAGCTGCTCCCTCAGTGCAACTCCCAGAGTTTCAAGGAATAGATCCCACAGCTGTGGCACAGGGATGGTGCAGAGGTTCTGGCGTGACCCAGCACAGAAGCATCTTTTTACTACATGCAAGAAGCACCCCCTCCTCAGATAATTCTTATTTAAATTCTCTACAAGAACTTTTAATTGCTAACTTGGAGAACTCAAAGGATACAAACAAGCATAAGGATCATTCCAAGTGTGCAGCACAGCTGAGGAAATCCCCTCTGAAAGGTAGGTGATGCTGTTTCCAGTAATACCAAGAACATCACAGGCATATCTTTGTTCTTAACTATTTAAGTTTAGAAATGAAAGTGCTTTTGCTACCCTAAAGAAACTCACCAAAAGGTTTCTGTTCTATAGACAGATTTAGGCACCCCTTGGTGCCTAAATACAAGAGCAGTACACTGACTCTGCCTGCACATTTGCATATCAGTAAATCAGAAAAGATCCAGGAGATACTGCTTCCTCATTTTAACCGGGCCTGGAAAAAAAGAGAGTTGGGTGTTTTGGTAAGTCATCACAGGGACAGTGCTCCACACTGAGGATGCAGATGTGAGGCAGGTAAGTGGTCAGATTGCTTTATCCCAGTATTTTTGAGAAGAAAGCCTGGAGTTTTGGCTTTGGAAGGCATTTGCTTGCAGGTAACTGGGTGTGAACTCACCACTGCAGGGAAGGAGAGTTTGGCACAGCAGCTGGAGATGAAGTGAGCAGTAACACTACCCCACCACCGAGGCAGGTTTGCCTTTTTAAATTCAAAAGTCCTTTATTTGCCAAAAAAGAAGAAAATACAAAGTAAAAATACAAAGATCAAACCATGCCAGCACAAAATGTCTCCAAAACTACTTTTACAAAGTCTGAGAACCTTTATTTTTATTATTATTATTAAATATTCCATTTCTAACCCCCTCACCCAGTGCTACAGTGAGAAGATGAGCACACAAGGGGAAGCTCTGTTGCTGTTTTTCTTACAGCAGCTCGTGCATGTCACTGAGGTTCAGTTTTGTTTGCATAGACCTAAGATACTGATCTAGAGGCTCCAAATCCATACTGTTACAATGCTAGTTCAGTGAGCTCAGCACTGGTCTTTCAGGACTATTTTGTTTCAGAAACTAAGCCCAGTACCTTGGTTAGAGTGTCTTGAGTCGGCTTCCTTAAATCCTTGGTTCAGGAGATCAGGAAGGCTTTGGAATCCCTTTTTTGCTGTCCATGTCTGTTCTGCAGCACTTGCCCCTCAGAGGCAGGAGGGGAGCTGGAGCAGTGCCCTTGGTTCATTGCCAAAAATTGGGATGCAGCAAGTACTACTGAGATTTTAGAAGAAAGGAAGAAAAAATCCAACTAGTACCATTCCAGCAGTAATACTGAGCCATATCTCCTATCTTAGTACTGCAGAGACAAAATATTTGTGATACAAAAGTAAAAAGCAAGGGGTTTGTAAGAACACAAGGCTTCATTTTGCTAGACAAAAGCAGACTAGAGAGAACAAATAAGCACAAACGTGTTTTTATAATGCAAAACTGAATTTTACTCACTTTTCTGACTACTCGTAAGGAAAAAGCCTTCGGGGTGAGTTGGATGTGCACTGAGAGATGCAGGATGTGGCCTTTGGGGTGCAACATCTGAAGTGGCACTGACATGGAGTCAGGAGGCAGAGCCAGAGCCAAGGGACTCCTACAAATCTTCTGGGCAGGGATTCTGGGGCTGCTTTGCTCTCAGAGCTCTGGGCTGAGCTCGGGGGCTGCTGTTGCTGCAGCTGAGCAGCTCAGCTGGCTGGGCACAAGCACCCTTGACTATCCCAGAAAAAAGCAAAGAAGTAGGACAGGAGTTCCCAAATTTACCTCACTTAAATCCTGCAGAGTTACAAACCTTCCATCCAGAGCAGCTGGGGACAGGGCTCAGTCACAGCTGGGGTGTAGAACAGCTCCTCTCCTACTGCACGTGTGCCTGCTGAATTGTGGTTACTTTCAAGTACTTTAGGGACAGAGAATGGGTTTCCACTCCTGGAATATTACTGCAGGTTTTGCGCTGCCACCATGGTAGCAGTGCTTTCTGCAGCTTGTCCTTCTAGTCACACAGAATGCAAAACATTTGCTGTAAATTAGGGTTTTGTTTTGGATTAGCTTGTGTTGGCCTACCAGAAAGCATGGATTGGGTTTGGATTCGCTCTGTACTGCTGCAGCAGTACTGAATGTCTGTTTGTAGGAGAGAAGGGCTGGGTTTGGGCTCAGCACAGCAGCTACCAGCTCCTGTCTCCATTTATTGACCCAAACCTTGGGAAGGCAGCTGGTGAGTTTTACCAGACTCTGGGTTCCAACTTCTGCAAAGAAAGGCACCGGTTCAGGCTGGTGTGGTGTGAGGTGGGAGCCTGAACTCAGGGATGGGTTGAATTAAATGCCCTCAGCAAAAGGCAGATGAGAAGGACCCTGAAGTGGTGACTGAGGGTTTCCAGAACTGGCAAATGAGACATGGCAGTAGTGCTGCTGTTGGAGGACCATGAGGGTTCCATTTCAGCCTAGAATGGGGTCAGGTTCTTCTTGTTCCTTTGTCTTTGGAGAGATGCGAAGGGACATCAAACTGAAAGGCCCCTCTGGCCCCTGGCAGCAAGGGAAGTGTGAACTCCTGCTGTGCCCAGGTTCTTCCCAGGGAACATGTCTGGAGCTGGTTACAAGCTGCAGCTGTGGGGCCTCCATCCTGTGTCCATTCCTGCAGTCAATCCCTTGGTGGTTCTGCATTTGGGCATTTGTGGAATCAGCCCCAGGGAAGGTTTTCCCTTCGAGGTTAGGGCAGTGATGGAGATGGGATCCAGACCTGCTGTGTGCTTGCTGCATGCCAGGGGCTTGTCTTGGTTTGGTCAAAGTGCTCCCTGCTTCATCTGCTATTATGGGATGCAGGTCACCTGGCAGGGCCTTTGCTAACAATGTGGGCATCCAGGAGTTACCCAAACACCAAGTCCAGGATCCTGGGGAGGTGTGGATATATGTGGTCAGTTCAACTGAAACCTTTCTCTCTTCCCGAGTCTGCTCGTGGCAGAGTTCTGACCCCAGGGAGGCAGCAGCTCATCCCTCGGGGCAGGGGAGGCAGGCCTGGGGCTTCAGAGGCTCCGGGAAAAGCAGCCCGCTCCTCGTTTGGATACCGACCCCTGGAGGCAGCGCAGGGCTCCGGCCCCGTCCTGTCCCCCACAGGAGCTCTCCGGTGCCTCCGGGAGGGCAGCAGAACAGGGCAGGAGCAGCTCGGGGCTCCCGCAGGGAGGGACCAGGACAGACAGTGCACACACAGCACCCCAGCACTGCACCCTGGGCACAGCTGGCAGGGCTCACACCTGGCACAGCTTGGGCATATATAAGAGCTAAAATGAAGAATTTGTTCTAATCACCCCTGTGCTGAACCACAGACAGTTCCTGCTGGCCGGGAGGCACAGCTGCAGCAGCACTGTGCTGAGAGCAGAGGCATCACTTGTGATTCTAGGGGGAAAGTTGGTTTAATTTTGCACTTAAAGCAAGAATTCATTAGTTACAGCATTTCCTCCCTGAGACTGGGAAAAAAATTATTTTGGCAGTAATACAGACTAATTCCTTTACTGGTTAAAAGATGGAGCTGGTTTTTTTCTTCATTATCTCAGCTTAGTCTCTTGGCTACAGGTTAAAGAAGGCTACAGGCGAGGAGGAGAACACAGGACTGGATGGAACTGGTGCACGCCAGGCACAGCAGTCTCAACACAGCAGCTGAACAGCAGCGATCTGTACTTGCTGTAAATACTCTACAAACCACTTTGCACAAAGCAGAAATCGACAGAGACCAAGCTCTGGCCAGAAGCAGATCAGCACAGGAGGGGATGTAGGACTGGCACAGGTAACTCACATTCCTGGAGAACATGGCCTGGGGTAGGGCTGAAAGTGCTCACAGAGCCAGAGCAGTGACCCAGCCCAGCAGGCAGTGTGAGAGCCTGGGGCAAAGTACAAAGGGGCTTCACCCTCCCCGTGCACAGGCACCTGCCCTTCACTTCCAGGACAGGAAGGAGAAAACAGCTTCACTGTGACCTGTCTCTCTAAAGATTTCTAGACACACATTAAGTTAATTTGGCAGCTCTTTTGTCACTCCTGGTATATAGCAAAGGGGACAGAGTGGCACAGGACAGAACTGACTGAGAAACGACCACTGTAGATGTTGCATGCAGCTGTTACAGGTAATCATTAGATGCTGGCATTTATTGCACATCTGGGGACTTAACAGAATTTATATATAAATGAAACAAGGTGCAATCACCATTTTCAATGAGTGTGGCACGATAGCACATTGTAAAAAGCCTTTTCATAGAAATTACCTTATTGCAATTACACAGGAAGACAAAAAGGGGTCTCAAGTTTCAGTGTACAAAATAAAGCACATTGTTCCAATGACGGATTTAAGGAAAACCCCCAAGTGCCTTGGGACTGATTGCTCTCCAGTTTGAAAGGCATGGGCTAAGTGTCTTCCATTCCTCTATGCTGAGAGATCTGAGATAACTAGTTTGTCTGACTTGTCTCCAGTTTCAGGGGGAGGTAAGACTTCATCTGTGTCATAGTCTTCTTCACATGATCTGCAAAGACAAAAGGTGTGTCTTTAAAAGCTGTATTTTGGTTTTCAGTGCAGTTATTTCAGTGGCTGCTCAGCCAGCTGGCTAAAATGCAGTAGCCTGTGAGAGGTGAACCTCGAGGAGGAGATTCCTGAGGCATGGGGAAGAGGGTGGGAGTAATCTGTACTCTGACAGCTGACATGGATCTGTGCTCCCATCCAGCCTTGGCTGTAAGTTCCAGAACAAATTCTCACTGGCGTTCAGCATTAGAAAATGTGAATCCAGCTTGAGTAACAATTGTCATGAACTCCCAGAGCCTCAATAGTTCAGTGTAGAAATAAAGTCATCCAGCCACAGCCCCAGGCCACAGAGGAGCCTCAGAAACACCTGGCCCAAAGCATCTTCTTGGCTGAGGTGTTTTGACAGACACAGAAGAACAATTGTGGCCATGCTCTCATGCTTCTCTCCCTCAGTTTGAAGTTTGATATCCAGGATTGACCATTTATGGTCCGAGGAGGTCTGGTAGGAATTCCCAGCTCCAGGCTGGTTGGGTTCCATGCCCTGTAGCACAGGTTATGGCTCTGGGGTTCTCAGCCCATTCCTAGTCCTGAGAAATGATGTTTTTGAGATGTTTCCCTTCAGTCAAAGCATACTATGGGTTAGTTTTGCAGGGCTCCCAAGAAATTAAAGTTCTTCCTTTTGTTCTAAAGCAAAGCTGCTCACAGAGGAAATGCTGGAGCAGGTGCTCCAGTGGCCAGCACAGGAATGGCTCTCATGTTCAGTGGTAAACTGGGCTGCAAAAAGGTGAACTCCTTTGATAGCCCAGCACAGATGTGCCTGGAAGGAATTGTCTACCCCTTCCTGTGGTGTTTTTCCCTTGGCTGACCCATATGCAGGCACAGCAAACCCTTGGGAGGCTGTCAGGGTCTGTCCTGCTGTGGGCAGGATGCTCCCTGTGTGCAGGGGAGACCAGCCCAGGCCCTCTTGGAGAACATCGTCCTCCCTCTTCCATTAGGAAAGCACCTGCTTACTAATCCTGCCACCTTCTGGATTCTTGCATAAGTGGGAGAAGGGAAACAATGGTCTGGATCCTGCACCAGTACCTGCTCTGACCACGTGTGCAAGGTTGCCAAAATAGGTGCAATTTGCACCCTTCTTGCCTCAGTGGTGCCCGTGGGGGCTGCATTGCCCTGCCTCCCCCAGCAGGAATGGATCAGGAATGTTTGTAGGGGCCTCAGCTCCTCTAATCTCTCCTTGGTTTAAAGTAATGCAGCTGAGGAAAACTTTTTATTTCCATTTGAATGCTGTTCTTAGAATGTTCCTTTTGTATCTCCTTTTCCTCCAATTTCCACCTTCTGTTAGCCTTGTCCCTTTCTCTCCTACCCGTGGAATGTGACTTCTGCTGTGCATTGCACACTCACCAGCAGCTGGAGCTCCTTTATAATCTTCTCCAGGCGCCTTCTGCTTCTGCACTGAACCCTCTCATGTCTGCTTCAAAAGGGGCTTCCCACTGTCCTTTCCCAGTGAGTCACTTTTCCACTGCACTGCTTTGCTCCTCAAGGCTCAACAGTGCTTGCCTTTCCCATCTTGGAATAAATGCTTTGAACCTTTATAGCTGAGGAGCATCTCTGGGATGCTTTTGACCAAGATTAGCACTAAAGGTAATCAATCCCTGCTCTCCTTCCAGGCCAACTGCAGAACTTCAGTTCCATACAAACAAATATGGGCTTGTGTAGGTTAAACACCCATTCCTGAAGACTGAGCTGTGGCAACTCTAGGTTGTTCACAGGAGGGAAATTACTCCACGGAATTCTTCGCCCTTCCTTCTGAACATTTTGGCTCTGGGTGGTTCAGCAATGTCCTCGTCCCCCCTTTCCCCTCCTTACACTGCTGGGTTCTGGGAACGGAGCAGCTGAGCCATCAGACAACTGGAGGGTGACAAGGACAATGGTCTGAGCTGCCTAAACCAACATACTCTGATCCTGTGCCTCTGTGCCCCCTCTCCACTCTGAGCAGGATGCTCTGCATTGTGCCCTGGCTCCCTGTTGTTCAAGGGATGTTTTCCCACCAGAGGCAGACAAAAAATCCTCTTCCTCCTCCTTTTCCTTCCCATGTAGAAAGATCTCTTTCCCTGAAGGCACCAGTGATTTCCATGTCCATCAGCTGGCTGAGGCTGGGTTCTGGGACAGTGAACCAAGCAGTGCCCACTGCTCCCTGCCCTGCAGGGAAGGCTTGTCTTGCTGCAAAACCAAGGCTTGTATCTGCATCAAGGGCTTGTGCTGGCCAGACCCAGCTGTTGGTGCTGCCTCCAGAGAGCAGTGTGAGTGTCCATTCCCCAGGGACAGCCTCTCTCCATGGAATCCCACACAGGTCAGAGAGCAGAGAGTGGTTGAGAAGAGCTCAGCTCAGCTGAGGCTTCCAGTGAAACGTGATGCTTTGTCATTGTCTTTAGCATGACAAGACTTTCCTCTTATTTTTGGTGACTGCAGCTCTCGATGGAGTCCATCATCCTGGAAGTCACTGGGAGTATCCACTGCCTTGATGAGATTCCCATTCCAGGAGCAGGGCTCTCTCCTGGGCATGCCTCAGCCAGCTTTAGACTGACTGGCCTTCCAGAGAAGCAGGGACAGGGCAAATCACCGATGTGGGACACACTAATGCATCTGTGATTGCTGAATGATGGTTGTTTTCAAATGTACTCATAAGACAAAGACCAGATTTCATGTTCTGCCAGCTAACTCAGCCAAAAACCTTCCAGTCTCTCGCAGAGCTCACCAGGAATTGTCTTCGTTCTGTCCCCACTCCCTGTTTCTGTCATCCTCAAAACACAGCAGAAATAATGTATGTGCAAAAACTCAATGGCTCTTTCTAACAAATTTGTCTGGGCATCCAGCTCTTTGTTTTTCTTTTTCCCTTATTTTTTCCTTCATGGTCTGTTGCTATGCTCCACAAATGAGATCTAATCCTGCTGCCATGACTACAGAGCTTTTCAGGGGCTCTTAAAAGCAAGCAGCCAGGTTGCTGACATGCTCTTTGCAGGAAGACACAGAGCTGCTTCAGACCAACTTCAAAAGTCTGACATCACCTGTCGCTCTTGCCCTGGTTTCGGTGGCTTTGGGAATTTGTGGTCCTGCAAAGCTTTAATGGCAGCTTCCTGTTTCTCTTCTTTGCTGAGGACACAGGCGTTGCAAAGCAGCTGCAGGGAATGCAGCAATTTCATCTTCCATCCTGCCCTACCTCATCTTCCATTGTGAAGGCCACAGAAAGGCCAGGCAGCTCAGAGGGGCCCAGGGAACAGCCTGTTGCTGGTTTGGATGCACAGGCAGAGAGGGGAACAGCTCTCAAAAACTTTGCAATCTCTGTGCCTAATTAGTAGGTGCTACTGTTATCCCAAGCAATTTCCAGTGTGGGAAGTTTTGAAACTGATGCAATCTTCTCAGTACTCTGGCTGGCTCTATAAATACTGCTTAAGACTGGATGCAACCCTGAATCATGCAGGATTAACACAGGGTAAGCATTCTTCAGGCGGTTGAAAGAAATATTCTCAAGAAAATGCCAACACACACACCAATCTAAAGGAAGATTAGACTGAGTCTCCATTTATCTGCAGGAAGTCCTTGCACATAGAGAAGTTCTGGAACAACTGCTCTGCCTAAATTCACTGACTAAAGATAGCTGGTCTGTCTGTCCAGAATCTTACAGAAGGCTGAAAACTGACTGTAGGTATTGCAGAAACCAAATGTTCAAAGAAAAAGTCTCAACAAACTTAGTAAATGAATGGAAATACTGAAGTATAATTTACGAAGAGCACAGATTAATACACATAAAGTTGGACTAAAGAAAGTCTCTGCTAAGTATAAAAATGTAACAGAGCCACAGCTTGTAATCTGTGACACTGGGACACGGTCAATACATGGCCAACACCAGCAAATGTCATTTGATCTCTATTTTTGTTCGGTGCCCAAGAGAAACAGACTTTGTCCTTTTTCCCAGCTCCCTTAACTGGTGTGTGCAGCTGATCCAAGTGGCTGCCCCCAGCACTACTCCAATCCTGCTGCTGGGAGCAGTGTCCCGGGCCTCACCTGCTCCAGAGTCCAGTCCAAATGCTCATCCCACTACTCCACTCCCCGTGCTGGCAGTGGCAGCACGTGCCCCCACCAGAGCCCAGCTGGAGGCAGCCGTGTGTGCCCAGGGCAGTGCCCAGGGCAGTGCCAGGCCCGTGCTCACCCCTCCTGGAGCTGCTCGTTCCCCGACTCCTCGGCCACCAGGATCTCGTACTCCTCAGCCGCGTACCTGTCCCAGTCCGAGGGCTCGGGGCCGTCGCTGTCCACGTCCTACAGAGATCACACAGTCAGCCTCCAGGGCAGTGAGGAATGGATGCCAACAGCCAGGCAAAAACTGCCTGAACAGAGAAAGTCACAACCATCTTGGAGTGCTCCAACACCTGCACATAAAGGACTGCGAAAAAATACCTCTCGTGCTCTGTAAAGCTCAGCATGTGACCTGAGCTGCCAACAAACTGCATCTGTTCCACTTCAGAAATGCAACAACCACACACTTGCTGTGCTCCAGCTCAGTCTGTGCACTCCATACAGGACTGAAGAACTCGGTGATTTCAATTCTGTCTGTCAAAGATTGATTGCAACTGATCTTTTGAGGGGCTCTTTACAGTTTGCTAAGTTAAGGCAAGTTTTAGAGGAGATTACAGGATAACACCTCTATAAACACCTGGCCCTCTGCCATCTACTACAGGATGGGGATAATCCGTTATCCCCCTGCTCCCACTTGACTGCTTTTATGATGATCCAGTTCAAAGAAAGAAAGAAACAAACAAACAAACAAACAGACAGGGTTCTGTCTTGGGACATATTTAAGCCTTGAATTATGGAACCACGAAGTTTCTATTGGAAATTGTATGGGAACAGCTGTGAGGGAACCAGAGCTGGTGTTGGCATCCCCTCCACATTTCTGTACTTTGAGCAGATAAGAGGCTTCTGGGAGACAGTCAATATGCTGTACTTGTGAAAAAAGTGTTCTATTCAGTTGGCTTTTCCCTCCACCCAGGAGCACTCTAAAGATGAGTGTGAGATTTTTTTATTTAGAAGTAAAGGTGGTCCTTTTTTATACCTTTTGCACTGCAAAGGGATCCCTCTGTTCATTGTCCAGATATTTCTCTAAATTGAAGAAGGTGTTGAAGAACACATGAGCCATTCTGCATCTCTTCAGGTCTCGCAAGGTTACTCTTCCTACAGAAAAACCCACGTGATTATGTTACTGAGTTCTTATAAAAGTTTTATTTGTAACACCAGTAGGCTTCAATATCACAAAATTCCTTCCCAAGTCAGTCGAGGACTTTAACATTATTCAATAAATGGGTGTGTTTATGAAGCTTAAATCTCACACACCTATGGAGGCCTTTGACATTCATGTGAAACATGAAGGAATGTGAACAGGGATGGTTCAGTTTTACAGTGTAGCCTGTCAGCACATCCCACAGCTGGAGTACACAAGAGTTGCTGCTCCAGTCCCAGGCAGTTAATTCACAAGCTCTCTTGTTTTAGTATTTCAGACCTCCTGATGCACAACATCATGGCCCAGTGTGCCATAATTTCGCCCTGGGACTGACACAGGGCTCTGCCTGTAGATGGGTTTCACCTTCTCAATGCCCACAAGTGAGAGGGGATGAAAGCTCTGCCTAAACAAGACATACCTTCCCTCTCTGGCTTGACGAGGTCCAGCATCTGGCAGAGCAGGTCCTGGAAGGGCAGTGGCTCTATGCCCATCACCTCCATGCGCTCACACTGCTCCTCATAGAAGTATTCCAGCTCGTACATGGACAGCACCCCGTCCCCGTCCAGGTCCATGCAGCGGAACCAGTACTCGATGCTGGGAACAGAGCAGGGACCTGCAGCACTGCCCTGGGACACCCACGCTGCAGAGACTGCACGTTCCCCCTACCCACCCCCAGGGCTCCTGTGCCACAGCCTGGCACGAACCCAGGGATGACAAGCTGTGTTGGGAAGGGTCAGGAGGGCACAGGCCAATGCTCCAGGTATCTCTGTTTGTCTCCCAGGTGGCTGTGAGCAGCACAGCCATGCTTGTGACCTGTCTCACCTGGACCCAGTGTCCACTGTGCTGCAGCCCAAGGGGCTCACGTAGGGCAGGGAGTCCCTGTCTGACCCAGCAGCAAGAGCTGGCCAGATAGAGCCAGCTCTGAGCCCAGGACACTGCAGGGACCTCTGGAGGGTCCAAGCCTGCAGTTCTGGATTCTTCTTTTCTTGTTATGTGTAAGATTCCTTGTGCTAACACTCACTTGCATGGCAGTCTCCCCCTGGCTGTACAAACCAGGCCACAGGCAGATTGTACAAAGTCCCACAGTGAAGTTTCCCCACAAATCCTCCTTACACACCCACTCCACCTGTGAAGGGATATGCCCCACTGCTGCCAGCACCTCATGAGTGTGTGCTCAGAGCCACTGCCTCATGGCATGAGCTGATCAAAAGCACTGGTGACTACCAAGGCATTTAAAATTACAAGAAAATTCTGCTTTGTCACAATTTTTCCTCAAGAAAGGCAAATGATTTGACCAACCATCAACAGTAAGATTTTTTTTCCTAACAATATCCAGACCCCAAGCTGCTGTCTCTTGTAGAAAGTGGTAGGTCACAGAAGTTTCCGTATCTTATTTGCTCATCTCAGTGATTTTCCTAAGACACAGAAATTAGTCTCACCTTGTAGCACTCCTTTTGTCTTCCTCCGAAATCAGGAGCCACACAAAATCTGCATAACTCATGCGTCCTTCCTTTTGAACTTCAGTGCCTCTAGAAGACACACCAGAAAACAAAAAAATTAAAATCACCAGGCCCCTAAATACTCAGGAGGTCATCAAAGATATTTTTCAAATCATTAGTGAGAGGAAATGGGGCAGTGTCACCCATTCAGCCTGCACTCCCTGCACCCTGCAGCACCAGGCACAGTATTTGCTGCCTTTTTTATCACAGCAGAGCTGAAGCTCATCTGCCACATCCCCTCCCACAGCAAGTCCCTTTTCAGAGACTTCAAAGCAATGCTCTCCAGCCATCCCTGTGCCATGTCTTCCAGCTATGCCCAGTTATCCCATCCTATGGGATTTTTATTTTGTTTTCTTAAGATACCCAGGAGTCTCGCTCCATTTTCAGGCAGCTCCAGCTGGAGCACCCTGTTGGAAACCATTCTGATCAGGGGCATTTCTGAGAGTAACTCGTATTTCTCAGCCTGACAGAAATTCCCTTTCCTTCTTCCCCCAGGCAGTGTGCCATTCCTCACCTCACCACAGCACCGCTGAATATCCGCTCAATGATCCTGTTTGACAAAGCTGGAAACAATGAAAACATGGAGAGAATGAAGCTGCAGCTCACAGGAGTAAGTACAATCAGTTGTTCATGCTGAATCCACACAAAGCCCTTTCCCATTGCTGCAAAAAGGCTCTAACTACAGTGCCTGTCTACCCACCCTCTGTTTAGAGGTGCATAACTAGATTGCACTTCAACAATCTGAAATTCACACAGGCTCATCCTTCTTGTCCCTACTCCCAAGTTGCTGCAAAGCCCTCAGTAAATAATAAACAATTTCGAGGACATTATTTTAGCCTGTGCTCCTGGTGAGTGACCCACACATGAACAGAAGCTCCATCTGTAGCTACCCATGCAGGAAATAGCGTGTCCTGCAGTTCTCTGTGTCTAAGCTTGTACAACTCCTTCTCTAAATCAGCGTTTATTTAAGAGATGGGTGGCTCCATTGAAACTTTTTTTGAGGCATCAAATTAACAAAATTAAAGGCAGGATTTATTCTCCAGTAGGAACATTATATTTTCAGCAATGCCTTCAGCCCATCACATTTGCAGGCAGCATACCTTGATCGCTGTACCTAGCCAGGTCCTTCTGGCTGATGTAAAGGTCATGGTCAGTGTCCAGCTCCCAGAACTTGCAGTATATAACATAAAAGTGCTCGTAGGAGAAGTAATCTGTGATCTGATTTATGTCATCCTCTTCTTCCAAGAGAGCAAGAGTCTGAAAGGGCACAAATACAGTGAGAAGTTAAACCTGGATGAAGAGGCAGCTCAGCAACTGAAGTGCTCCAGTTTCTCAGGAGGCTGGCTGAACACCAGCCCTGAGACCTAACCCGAAGTGCAGCCTTTCCTGGATAGATGTGATTGCTGTATTCCTTAGCAGGCACTTACAGAGCACCTGGCTTGGCCATCCTGCTCAGCACAACATCCCTGCCACTCCTGTCAACAATTTCTGCTCCCTTTCAGCTGTAGTGAAGAGTGAGAAGAGAAACAGGAATGCAAACTGCTGTGTCAGCTGGGAACCATGGTCTGGGAAACATTCTTGATCTGAACCAGAGTCTCTTAGAGCCACTTCCAGCAGACACTCCACAGTCCTCCACAGAAGTGAGATACGTTTTAACACATCACACATCCCTGTCTGCTTCCTGAAGGGCAAAATCAAGTTCCAGACTCACACCTGGACTGGGGCAGGAGGGATGCCCCAAACCAATCACACTGATTTCCCTGTGCTGGCACTGGCAGGAATCATTCTGATTTAACTGGGAGGCTCAGACAGATTTCCAGCCATAACATCTGTTGACATGTCTTACTAGGAAACATTTAGTGCTAAACATCCACGTGTCATTCCCACTTTACACCTTGTGTCCTTCCCAGTGACAAGAGGGCATTGCATATTTCCCAGTGCCACCTCCCTACTTTTCTTCTCGGTGCTGAGGGACAGCAGAAGTCTTCTTGTCTAATAAATCATGGCTCCAGTGAGCACAAGCCTGGCCTCCCCTGCCCTCAGAGCCTGAGCTATCCCAGGGAATGGTGTCCCTAAGCAGGCAGGCTCAGTGGTTATCCATAACCATAAAAACAGATGCTGTGCTATGTGTTGGCACTGGTATTTCAGTATCAGCTTCCAACCACCTCCACATCCAAGGAATCCAACTGAATCCAAACAAAAGTCTCACGTCCTGCTATCCACCAGGTTCAGTGAAGTTTCTGGCAGGGATAACAGGATGGCACTGCCAGACCTGCACTGCTCTGACTTGCTGACACCCAAGTCCAAACACCTTTGATCCGTCACTCATTGGCCTCCCCAGAGTGTGTGTGTCTCTCCCTCTCTTTACAGATGATAATCACTTGGGGAGCTTTTGCCCAAACTATTTTTTTCTTTTGTAGCTCATACCCAAGGATGCCATTTACACATGTAAAGTTCAACAAGGAGCTGAACTTCCCTGCTGCAGGAGATGAAAGGCAGAGTAGATACAGAAGGAGAAAAAGGGACAGAGTGTTTACAGGGAGAAAATGAGTGAATAAAGATGCAGGATAAGCTGGGAAGATTTATTTGTAACAGAGGTTGGGAAGGAACTGGGATCCCAGGGCTTGGACTGGCATGATCCAATTCAAAAGAGCACTCATTTTTCCATTAGCTGATGGGGGCAGTAGGGGAGATAATGTCTGAAAGCAGAAAGAATGTGAATTCATACTTAAGGGGTTTGAGGAAGACAGCACACTGCACCTGGAAGGGCAAACAGGACACAGGAGGGAAATCTCACTGTTTCAGCCAAGTCCTTCACCTTTCAGCCTAAAGACTTTCTGGCTCTTTAGGCTGGGCTGGACACGAGCAGCCTGAGACAGTTTTAACCTGGTGCTCTTTAGGGCAAAATACACAGAGGACAGAGATCCAAATCCTGACATAAGGACACACTGCAGGCACTGGAACAAGAACTAAGCTCCATTCATTATCCTGGGGAGATTAGCTCCTGAGGTGTCTCATCCTGCAATTGCAGAGACGTTCCTGACCAGCTGTCAGTGGGCTGAGGGCTGCCTGGGAGGCAGGAAATTGGTCTCCTACCCCTGGCACTTCTGCAGCTCTTCTTGGCTGCTTGTGAGACACTTCACACGGGTGCACTGCTGTGTCCTGCTTCCTTCCTGCTGGCTGGACCAGGAGCCAGGCTGCTCCATGTGGCTGGTGCACACTCAGGCCCTGACCTTCTCCAGTGCCCTGGGGCCAAGTCTGTCCCTGCTCTTCTCACCTCAACTCAGACTCTGCTCCTCCAGGAGCCCCAGCAGACTCCTGGCACTGAGCACTTGGCTCATCCCACTGTAGCCCAGGTGCAGCTCCCTCATATCCAGCTACCTGAACAAGGAATGCTGCACTCTGGGTCCTGTTCCCACAGAAACCCACGTACTTGCAAGAAGTTGCTTTTCCTCAGCTCTGTTAGAGTGATCTTCCCCGACCAGGATCGATTGACTGTGTAGAATATCCTCTGTATAACCTGCAACACATGAACAGTGCTCTTGAAATCAACTCCTGAAACACAGCAGTTTGGGAATTAAAATGCAGTACTTTGGTGTGTTCACTCATCCTAAGGAGACTTCTTTTTGAAAACTGTTTTGTGACCTTTTCCATAGATACTGCTACTATACTTGTACTTAATTGAGTACACAGTCTGAAAGCAACATTGGCTTCTTAAACAGTATTATCCCTTTCCAGCCTGCAAACATTTTCACTGCTCTAAATTCACCTCTTTGGGCATGAAGATGTATTATTCATGTCAGGGAACACGTTCAAAAGTGCTAATGAATCACTTGGAGTTTTTCAGCTTTAAGGGGCCATAGTTTGCATGGATCCCCAATGAAATAGGTTCTAAGGAGAAAAAAAAAAAAAAGGACTTCCGATTCTTCTGGTTCCTGCAGAGGAGTCAGGGCATGTAAATGAAAGACACAATTCATGTCTGACCCATTGTAACTATAACATTGTCTCGTGTTCCCAGTGCCTCTGCTGAAAGTAAGCAAGAGAGGTTCTGTTTGCAATTATTTTGGGCAGGTGTTAACCTCATTTGCCTCCTTTCCAGGTCTGCCTCTGGTGAAACTGAGCAAAAATCACAGGGGAGGGGCACAGACCCCTCAGAAGCCAAAAGCAAACAGCTCCCAGTGTGAGACTGAGCTCACTCCCAAGCTCCTCAAAAAGCAACAGCCCTTCCCAATCTGCTCCTTGTCAGCTGTCAAGTACCATCACAGAGTGGGGAAAACACAAATGTGTGGCCAAGCACATGCAAGAAGAAACCCAACAGGGCAAACAACAACAAATAAATATCACCAGTACAAGAAAGGAGGAACAGAATTAATTTGACTATCAGCATTGAAATCTCGTTGACCAAACCTACTACAAACCTTTGATGTCTCTGACATGTTGGCACATTATCCCAGAATTTTGGTAACCTTTAGTGCATGCTGTTCCAACACGAAAATTAACTTTACACAACAAGGTGGCCATTACAGGGAGTAATCCAGCTAGCAGAATAAATGGGATGGATTCCTCTTTTAACCAGAACTAGTTTCAAGTGAGTAACCACTACTGAAGGGTCATCTTTGGACTCAGTCACACAAGTGCCGGTTCTTAGTCCAGAACAGATCCAGAACCAAGTAGGAGATTGCTCCCAACAGTCTGCTTTGGGATACACAGTGAGACAGTAATTACTGATGGTACACACATCTCTGAGAGCAACAAGAATGATGAGAGAATTCAAATGTACCCTGAAGAGAGAGAATTAATAGATTCAACTCAGCTGAACATGACAACTGCTGGTAACACTGCAGGCCCTTTATCACTCCAGGCCTAAGAGGTGGATGTCCTTCTAAAGCTAGGTATCATCTTAATTAAAAACAAACCAAAAACCAGATCTAGCCTAACTGTAGCAATCACTGAGCAATGCTCTGTGGCCTGTGTAGCACAAGAGGTCAGACTAGGTAATTACAATGATCCTTTCTGGTCTTAAGCACAATGTCTGCTTCTTCTCTCATGCCTCTGGCAGCCACTGCCATTCTGGACTCTATTTCTGGACTTTGTTTGGCTTTTGCTTCCAGATTGCACAAGAGCTCAGAGACTGGAGTGGGTCTCACCTCACACAACACCCATTATCACACCTGACAACTTTGTAGCAACTCTTAAAGCCCCCAGGGTGATCACACCATTCCAAGGACTCAGAAATAGCAATCCCAAGAATCAAAAACAGGAGCCCATACCAGTAATTCTTCTGTTCCTCTGCCTGCAGGGTAATAAAAGACAACAAACTATTCCCATTTGTGACACATAAACTGTTTGTCTACCAGACCACATTGATAAAGATGTTCCATCTGCTCCCTCCTCACCTATCTGTAAAAATAAGACATCCAGAGGTAAAATGGGACCTCTTTTCATGTCTCTTACCATGTCCAGTCACTCAGTGCAGGCTTTATTAGTCAAATAATGGTCCCATTTCAGTGGAGAGTACATAATATACATATCACTATAAAATCCCAATACTTCTCTTTCTTTTCCAGATTATAAACACCAAGCTGTCAAAAAAAGCATTTGGCAAACATCCTAGAGCATCATTACCCAGCCTGAGATGATATGCAGTGTGCAAGTCACACCTGCCACTTAGAAAAATGAAGCCAGTTATGGCCTGAGTTCAGAACATAACCACAGACCCAGAGAACATCCTGAGCTGAAAGAGAGCACAAGGATCATGGAGTCAAATTCTTAATTAGCCTTTGGAAGGAGGAGCCTCTTTCTACTTGCCCATTATCCTCATGTAATTGACCTCCAGGCCCAAACCATTCTAGGATGAGTTCCAGACCTTTCCCCAGTCTTCCCGCAGAAGAACAAAAGCAATACCATTTCTGCACAAAACAGGAACCTTTATTAACCCCGTGGCCATTGTCCCCTTACACATTTGCACTGGTGCTACTGTATAAGCTGGAGCACTTTCCCACAAACTTTAATCTTTGAATTGTTTTTAGCTCACAACTTTCCAAGAGCAGCATGCACTGCTAACTCTGAGCTTGGCTTGAACATTTGGGTAGAAGTCACACTAAAGCTTTACAACAAATGCAACAGGATTTTCTGTGATGTTCTGCATCATCTTCACCAGCTTCAGGAGTTGTCTCTGTTGAAACAAACACAACTGGTTTAGTAATACAGTGGCCAATAAAACAGATATGCTACAGATAAAATTCCAGCCTGTTGTGTCCAAAAGGCCCTTTTAAAAGGTGCTGAGGTGGCAATAAGAACTAAAAGATGCATACACATCTTACCCATCCTAGACTGTGAGGTCACTCTCCAGGAGATTTCAGCCAAGTGATGCTATACCCAGCCATGAACACAGAGCCACGTGTCCTTATGGCCCTTGTCTGTAACACAAACATGAACTGTAATTCTTGTGTGGCAACAAATACAGCACTCTGTCTCTGTAAGGAGGTATAAGGCACTCTACCTTGAAGCAATGAAAATGATCCAAGTGGTCTCAAAATCCAAGGACAAAGCTGTTTCCTTCATTACCTCCTGGTGGAAATACTGGATTTGTAACCTTAAAGAGGGACGTGCAAACTGTCTGTGAAAGGAGAGGTGAGCAGTAGGAGCTCCTGCTATCAGACAGCAGAGCCACTGCTGCTGAGGAACAAGTGCTGCCCCTCCAGATGGGCACAGCCTGCCCAGCAGCCTCCTGCCTCCCCAGGGGCCGACCCTGCTCCAGCCCAGGGGATTCTGCTGCCGGCACAGACCCCTAGAGCAGTGCTGAAGGACAGCTCACCTTTGTCTGGTGTGCTGCTGCACAGCCCTCTCCTCAGCTACAGGCACCACCACTCCCTGCTGCCTTTGCAGCAAGCCTTGGAATCCACCTCTGTCCCAGCACTGCCAGTAAGGGAGCCCGAAGGCTCTGCCTGCAGCAGGAAAGCACAGCAGACACCAGCAGGATCAAGAAGCACTGAGGGGCTTCGTGTGCTTATGAGAGTCTGGTTCTGTGACTGGTGACACAGCACCAAGCCCAGGCACCAGAGAAGTGGTGGACAAGGAGAGAGGAAGGAAAAGGTGCTGCCCTTTAGTAGCAGCCTGCATTTCAGTTATCTGGAAGTGGAAGCTCAGCTTCACACAGCTGGTCTCAGCCACACCGTGCAGTGCCCCTGCTGAGTCCAGAAAAGGCAGCAAGGGAGATCACGAGAGGGATCACTCTACAAAGACATTTGTTTCTTGCCTGAAAAATACAGTGTGACTTAAGAGGAACCCATAAAGGCAGATGCAGAGAATTGCCTTTGTCAGTAGCCAGGGCAACCACACATGGCACTGACCCACTGTCAGAAACCAACCCTAGTGTGACCTTAAACCTTTCAGTCTCAGCCCTTCATGCACTTGAAACACCAAGTACCAGGGTGCACGTGCCACAGGCACTTTCCACACTCACCCATTCACATGCCTCCATAATTCCCTGGCCATTCCTATACCTGTTATGACTTTATGTTGTCTTGCTCCACAGGAACTAAACATGTTGATTATACAATGCTGTTCACTGTCATAATCAAGTGCATCTAAAACACTTAGAATGGATTCTCATTATACATTTTCATTAGTGTGACAGTTCAGGGTTTGTCCTGAAGAAGTGTCTTTGAGCCATCTGCTCCTTTCAGGAAAGGAACAAGCCTGTGTGTGCCAGCAGCCTCCCAGCTGCCACGTGTGGTGCAGCTCCAGGCAGGCCCTGGCAAGCAAACAGGATAAACTTTGAGCCCTGAACCCTGTTGGGATACAGCTCCCACCAGGTCTGTCATTATTTGAATTTGTTACTGCTGCAGAGATAAAACTTCCCAACATTTACACCTTTTATCCAGATTCACACCCAACACGAGTCAAGTTCGAGGCTTAAAAAAAGTACAAACGTACTCAGGTAAAGTACCAGCCTAAGTGCTGACTGCAGAGCTGGACCAAAGCTATGAACAAACCCCAGCCACAGAGCCAGTCACAAACACCTGGGGACAGAGAGCCTGGACAGGCATCCTGGCAAGAGGATAGTTGGACAGCAGGTCCCTGGGGACAAGGGGCACTTTGTGCCGAGGAACAGCCACGGATTCTCCAAGCCTCAGTGACAGAAACCTTCAAACAGGCAGCCTTCCATGTCTCAGCAGCCCAGCACAATTCAGCGTGACTAAGCAGCTCTCAAAGACCAAAGAACTTCTTTTCCGTTCATCAAGCCAAAAAAGATGTTTTTTATAGATTTGCTTAAGACCAGAAACAATCATTTTTAACCTTGTGAATAACCCCTTGCACACACGAGCAGATTGTTTTTCCTTTGCAAGCAGTTGTTAAAGTACCTCACGGCCAGTATTATTAAAAACACCTATATTTTAAAATAACTGAAGGATTTGCTGGTGGGAACAGTGACAGATCCCAAAGGGAGGCAGTGGCACCACAGGGGATCAAACAGGCAGCCTACCGTTGTAATATACCGGGAATGGAACTCTGGAGCATCCTTCAGGAACGTGAGGCCAGGATGCGTCTCCACCACATCCTGCAAGGCAAGAGAAAATGACATGAAATAGATTTTCTCCTCCTTTTAATGCTTAGAAGTTACTGGGTTTACAAACCGATACTTTCGCTTACTCTTGAAATTATTTGCAGCATTAACAATAAAACGGAAATCTTTTAATCTATCAAGTGAACCTTCTATTATTATAACAGAATGCATTTGCTGGGCAATACGCACCTGGTGGGCCAGTTTGATTTACTTAAGGACAGAAAAACAAAGGAAGAGAGTTAGTGAATAGATGAAAACTCATTTTCATTGAACGAGACAAAAATTAATTAGTTGACCATGCAACTATCTCCTCTCCAAGACTTTTGTTTTCCTCCATTCATTGAAGATATTAACATTTGTTAGAACTAAATGTCAGAAATAATCATTCCTTGAGAAAGTCTCCTTCTGTGTCCAATGAAAGCTCTGTGGGCCTCAGAATGCTTACAGATACGATTAGTGCTTTTCCAAAATTCGCTTGGATTACCTGTGGAGATGCCTCTTTCTCAAGACCAGCTTTTTGTAAGTCAACACTGGCTCACAATGCCAAATCTGCATGATCAAATCCATGGAGAAACTGCTCAGATCCTGAATGAACCAGTTCAGATCCTGTATGAATCAATGCCTGTGTAATTTCTCCATGTCTGACTCGTCTACCCTTTAAAGGTGTTCCAAGTTCTGCTGTGCCTGTTCCATGCCATGGTGCCCTCAGGGGTGTGATATGCCCAAATTTTGGGCAGTGTAACAGGATGTCTCAGATGGTGGCGTAAATCAGGGTAATTTTGCTGATCTCTGGCTGACTGACAGACAGGACTGTGCATGCCTTGGATTGCAACAGGAGCTAAAGAGCAGAGCTGCAATCCACCAGGAAAGGCAGCATGCCCAGTGGAGAAGAGATGAAGAGCAACATGATAAAATTTACCCATCACAGCCCCTGCTCTGTTTGAGAGACACAAACAGCCAGTGCAGACACTTTTTCCCCAAAATCTTTCCCCAAAGCAGCATCTCCACAGAGGTTTTGCCCAGAGGGCCACACAGTGTGAGATATTCAGGGATGTGTGGAAAAGATCAGAAAAAGTACGACAGCTGACCAGAGGAGTAGATGGACCTGATTTATGGACACTATAGAGAATAATGCTATCCAGAGGCTGCCTAAATGGCCATAAGTAATTAAAACCATGATACTTTATTAAAAATTAATGAAAGGGAAAGAAGACATGAAATGAGGATGTGCAGATTTAGCCTGAATATTAGGAAAAAAATAAGCAGTGAGATTTGTGCACTAGCAGGTTTAGAGGCATATACAGAACTGGAACTGCAGAAATGCCAAGATTTCCACGTGATGCTGTATCTGGTAGTCTGGCTAGACAAACTCAATTGTAACTGTCTTGCCAAGCAACTTTTACAACTTTTCCAATAAGCTTTTATGTTGTGCTTGACTATCAACAGCAACAAGCATTTTTCCCAATATCCACATAGAGAAATGGGGCAAATTCCAGCCTGGTTACCAGGCACTGATAAATATGAATCCTGACAAGAGACCAGTCCTCGGTGCCTTTAGCAGGATTTGCAGCTGGTTTGGCACTTAAGCACTTAAAAAGCTTATTTCTATTTCACTCCAAAATGAACCCCACCCAGGTGCTGTTCAAACCAAAGGTCTGCTCGTCCTTGGTAAACATTTAATGCCGTGGAAATAAAGAAGGTGCCAAGTGAACACAGCTCTGTGCCCACCCTCCCTGGGGAGCTGTGGCAGTACCTGGAGCAGCGGGATGAAGTCCTCCTGTTGTAGGCAGTCACAGCCAGGCTTTGCCAGAAGGGATGTGAACCTGGAGGCATCATCGTGGCAGTTCCGCAGGATTCTGCGAGAGAGGGGAGGAGTTACTCCCAGCCCTTTGCACCTCCCAGCCTGCCGGGAGCCCCGGGAGGGTCACAAAGGGCCTTACAGCACAATTCACCTGCCCTGGGAATCACGCAAAAGCTGACCTCAGACTGCCAGCACTTCCTACAAGGTCTTTCAGCTGCACCAGGGCACCCAGTGGGGATTTCTTCCAGGTTAACACTGCTGTGGTAAAGCAGGTTTCTTAGTAAGCAGCTGTGGCATCAGAGTAAGTAACCTGACTCTTGCCAATGCTGCAGGCTCACTCCAAGTGAACTGCACCAGCCCAATGGGATGCCACAGGATGTGCTCTCCAATGTAACCCTTCACTACACTGCAGTATTTGGGGAGATGGCCAAACTACAGGGACTGAATATTCACCCAGAAAAATCACTTCTCAGAAGGAAAAAGGGCATCCCTTGTTAATCCCATCCAGAGCTGTGCACCACAGCCATAGAGAACAGCCTAATGAGAGCATTAGTGGGACTGAGTATTTGGAGAAGTGTGTAAGCTCAGTCCCCTTTGGTTAACAGTGTGCATCTGACACAGCAGTTCTTGTCTCTGTCTTCTCACACAAAATACTGCACTGGCTGAAGGTATCACACTTACGTGATTCCCTCCAGAGAAACTCATGACGAGAGGAACTCTGTGCCACTTAGCAAACACTGGTAACAGAACACAGCATTTGGATATATCAAACACCACAATGTTCACACAGTAATAGGGAAACTCAGAAAACGACACCGTTTTCTTCAGTAACTGTAACAATACAAATGCACTGTAATTATTTACTGTGAGTGATTATTCACCACTTTGCTCTCATGAAAGCGTATGAACATAGTACTGAACTGGCTGTAGTTCTCCTGCAGACATCACACTAGCTTGTTTCCTGCTAATTCTGGCCTCATCACTCTGGGACAGGCAGACTTTACAAAAAAGGGGTTTTTTAAATAAACATAAAAAGATTTAGCAATCCTGTTGGCTGCACATTCCTATCATGGTAAGTGTCAATTAACAGATACATTCTAAATCAGCTGCAGAAAGAGGTGCTAATGTTTCAGCTTAAAAAAATCTGGCACATAAAGATGAATTCTAAAGCCCTGTTTTAGCCACAAACTAAAAGATCTGACATTCGGAAGTGTTTCATAGTGAGCAATTCTTATAGACTTGATAAGCAGTGAGCTCGTGGCATTTTGAGAAGTCAGTCACCTACTAAGAAGCTTGAAAATAGGCTTCAGCAACTAAAGATACCTGGTTTAAAGTTACACCTGTGTTCACATAGCTGCAGTCGAACTTTACCAGGAATACTACATTTCTTCTTTTAGCTTTCCAGCAAAGATTTTGTGACTGTCAGAGGGGAAGAGGAGGGGAAAAAAATAATGTCTTTCTAAAAGAGCAATTAAGTGAGAAAAACGTGCAAAGCTTGGCTTGAAACTGAGGTGGTTAAAAGGATACAGAAGAGGGATGTGACCACAGTCTGCAAATACCTGAACGATGTGAAAATCAGAGAAATGAAAATGTGGTATCATACATGAGGGATTAATTAGGAGTAATTGGAGGAACCTAAGGAAGGAAAATATATTGTCTGTGTCAAGACAAACTTAGAGATCACAGTCACCCCTAACATTTTTGTAATTTTGCCAGGGTAACTAGAAGCTGTTTTGACAACATCATCACAGGAAATACTTCGGGAATTCGGGGTTAAAGGCTACGTCAAGAATCTGAAGAGCAACCATTAAGTAAAAAATTAGAACTCTCTCTGGAGAGGAAATGGAGATGCAGTTCAGGTGTTTCACAACGTACACTAAAGCCTGAACTGCCCTGGAGGGAAAAAGATTAGGCAAGAGAACAAGTCTGCTCCATGTCAGAGCTGACTCCAAGCACAATGCATCTGTACAGAGCTCTCCATTTCCAGTGTGTGCAAGTGACTGTCAAACTCCACAGGTGAATTCCACAGCTTGCCTGGGGAAGGTGGTAACTATTAAAGCTCCCAGAGTATCCAGTTGTGTGATGATGCTTTATTCCACAGTCCTCTTTCTGTCCTGCAACACTATCACACGCCTCTTCTCCCAGTTCCCAAACGGCACTTGCTTAGTGCACCAGTGTAGCAGCAATAAGGCTGGGCACAAATATACCCCCCAAATCCACAGATGTCTACCAGCTATCTCAGAATAGCTGACATTTCTGGGGAGCTTGTAAATATATTTTATACACCAGCTAGCTATCTATACAATTACTTCCAAGTTTGTGGAAGTCACATGGAAATAAGTGTTTAGAGAGTTTTTTTGGGGAAAGAAACTTAAGCTGATGAAATGTCTGGTGGAAAAGAAGGAAAAATAAAATAAAATTAAAAAAAAGGACTTGTATGGCAGGCTGATCTCTTTTTCCAGAAAGAAAGTTGTGCATTTGCTATACTCACTTTCTCCACATGGACACAAAGGAGTGCACAGAGACACGTCCTGTCCTCTCTCCCCCCGCCGCATTGAACAGAGGGGCTTTCCAGTAGAGTGGGCAGCCACAGATCTGTAAGGCAAAACCAGGACAAGGAGGAATACAAAAGCAGCCCCAAGAGGAACCCGCTTGTTTACACACCAGATTCACCACTGAGACTTTACATAAGGGAAATAAAGTAGTAATGGCTTTCTGACTCACCTGTGTGCCATTTACTGCATGCCAAGGTTGAGAATTCACACATAACTTTCTACTTTGTCACGTGCCTTTTCAAGTGGCTGAGAAACACGTCCTCTAAGGCTAGGAAAAGGATCTGGACTTCTCAAGCTCTTAGGCTTTGTCTTTGACTGAACTGTTTAGCACAATTCCTTACGAAGTGGAGTGGAGAGACAGGCACCTCCTTCCAGAAGGACACCCACACCAGCTGCCTCCCCACCCACCCTGAAAGAGGAGGGCCCATTCTCTGTATGGCATGACTTCTCACTGGCAACAAAGGAACCGTAAGTCTAATTACAGACAATTTATGAGCAAATGCCTAAAGGTGAAGTAAATCCCATCCTGCAATTTTCAGTGCAGTGCCTTCTACCCAGCACAGTTCATTATTTCCAACACTGCAAGATCTCAGCAGGGGAACACAAAAATGAAAGCACACCTGGAAAGAGATTGATTCCAGCCAAAGGACTCCCTGACCAGCACTTTTGAACCGGCCTCTGCAGAGGCTGCTGGCTCTCAATGGCAGCCCATGAAAGCTCTGGCACTGAGGACTCTCTAAGGCCTTGGCAAAGCAGGCTTGGAAATGATGTCAAACATTCAGCTGCTCACATTGTCAAGCACCTTCTCTTTACCACAAACACCTTTCCAGCCACTGTCCTGACTCCAGACAAGTTATCAGAATAGCCACAAAACACTGGCCTTGGAGGGAGCACAGCTGACTCAAGCCAGATTCAGGCAAGAAGGATGTTACAGCAAATGGAAGCAGGAATATTTTGAAGAAGCAGTTGAGGCGTCATTTCTGCCACAAAGCCTCTTTCACTTCTGTTAAGGAGGACTGTCCTGCAAGCCCATTCTCAGCTTCTTGTCCAGGCCTGCATGTTTCTTTGGGACTATTAATCAGCCCAAGAATTGCTTTTGGATTTATCCATTTCTGTGTGAGGAAACCGTGCTTCTACAGGTGTTTGGCTCCTCTGAGGAAAGAATAAGTTTATTTTTTGTTGCTTTCTTTGTGCAGCTGGTTTTGAAGCATTTATTTCAGAGCCCCAAATGGCACCATTGTCAATAATCTCACAGGACAGAACACAGCCTTATGATAACTAAGTGGCAAGGAGCACACCCATGTAGAGACCAGATGGAAAGGCAGAGGTCTCTTCTGCACCACGCTCCCACTTTTCCCTGTTCAAACATGTTTTGGTCAAGCAGAGAATATTTCCTATTTATATTTTCAGAGCAGGCTTACAAATAATGTGACTGGATTCCTCTAAAAACAAACAAAATCAACCTCATCTCTCCTTTCAGGAAAACCTTCCTTCTTGGAAAACAATCGCTGCTCTTGGAGAGAGCATCACTGCTCAGTTTACAGTGCCAGAGATGCATTCAGGGCAAGCTGAACATCCAGGATGTGTCTGACAAATGCTGGTTTGAGATCAGCAGCACTACAAACTGCGGCTGGAGGAGAGGGAAATAGAAGGGACCAACTGCAGTGTGCTGTCCCCTGAAGGCAGAACTCATCACCAGCTGCACCACCTGCCTTGTGGACCCCGAACCTGCACAGCTCAGGGGCTGGGGGCTCACTGGGCATTTCCCCCTTCCACATCCAGGGAGGCTGGAGGCTGGAAGCTGCTGCCTCACACAACACTGCAAGAGCACCTACAGCTCAGGCTAGCTGAGCAGGACAGCTACAAAAAGTCACCTAAAGGGCAGCTGGCACTACCTGAAGCCACAGAGGCAGACAAGTTTCTGCCTCTAAGTTTCTCAGTCTCCTGGGCAGAAATATGAAGGAACAGAAAAACAAAAATGCAAAATTCGTATTTGCTAAGAAATCTTAAGAGAACTGTTTCATAAATCAAAGCAAGAACAAACACATACATCTGATGTGACAACCAGCAAACTGAGCTCATTTTTGTTTACTATTATTTAAATCTAAACAAAAAACTACAACAGCTGTGAGATAGACTGAAACTAATACAAAGTATCTCTCCCAAAATAAAAACCCTAAAGAATAGAATCACAGAATCATTAAGGTTAGAAAAGACTTCCAAGAGCATCAATGGTTACCTTAGCAATTTTCCCCATTTCACAGATGTTTGCTTTCTCCTCTTCAAACTCCGTAAAGGCCTCTTCAATCCTGGCAATGATTTCTTCATGGTTGGTGCAGACATTCGGGAGTCCTTTAGGGAAGTAGAAACGTGGAATGTTTATGGGCACAGGGGTACTCCTGGTGGCTTTCTTCACAGGCAGAGGAGTGCAAGGGCTAACCACGGGCTGCAGGGGGGCTGGGGATGAAGTGCCTGCCTTCTTCTCTTGTTTACTTTGAACCTGAAAATACAATGAATAACAAGCACATTTTAACAGCCTGGTACACGGAGCAGGAAAAAATAGTTTGTGCTTTCAGTGGTTAGTGGCCCACCAACAAATAAATTATGGCACAGGGATAAAAATCTATTTAAATAGGCAATTAAAATGTCTGCATTATGAACCAGTGCAAATTTAGGATATGTCACCCCTGCTTTTAGGCCATTTCTGAGCATTTTACATATGTAGCTGTGGATTATGACTTCCTATTGAGTCACAGGGGAACACACTGCAACTCAGTGATACCACAGACAAGGACAATGCTATTCCTTCTCATGCTGGTCTTGATCTTGTCATTCTGCCACATGAACAGCAAAGCATCTGCTCTTTAGTTTCCCCTTGGAACCAGAGCACCCACCCACACAAATGGCTTGCCTCACGTATGAGCTAGCTTACATTCAAACAAGGTCATTTTCTATCCCTTGGGAACATAATTAGTTTTGCCAAAGCCCTGCTTCACAGATAAATTAAGAAAATATTTGCAAGACTTCCTTCTCGATTTCAGCAAGCCTTTTATTCTGTGCCCAACTTAAACATTCCCAGACCTGATTTTGTCAAAGGTACTAAGCACTGGTAAATCAATTTTTCCCTCAGGAATTAGGAGCAGCCAGCAGAGTGTCATTAGGTGCTCGCATGACGTCTTTTCCTCACTCCTCTCCTGTCTGTAATGAACATATGGCTGATATGGTGATCCCCACCGGATCTCCAGTTCTAGCTCTGCATCACAGGCAGCATTTCTATTTAAGCACACAATGAGACCCTAAACTGGGGAATTTTTCAGACATGGGAGGGAATGTGTCCCCAAGCTTTGACAAGTAACTACAGTATCAGCTGCAAAATGAGCTGCTGGAATGTGGAGGGATGAGGAACTCCCTGCTCCCCCATGGCGACACTCCTTCTTGGGAAAAGGCAACAGGCTTTCCCACTGCACAATGATTCCAATGCAAGAGTTGTTGTTAATGTAGCAACATATGTGATAAGGCTCAGAAGGCAACAGTCAAGTAAATACAGCTGCGACTTTCAGTTTGTTTATTCTAACTGGCTCAAAACAAAATGGTTTTAGGATAAAGCAGCCAACTCTGAGTCCACTAAATGCAGAAGAATGTATATGATAAACTGACTTTGCCTTATTATTTTCTATAAACTTGGAGCTTTTTTCTTAACACATACTGAATCCCCCAACTAACACACAGTTGCTTTCAATAAGGTAAATAAGTGAGAATTGTAAAAGCTTCTTTAAGCACTGCTTTTACTTGCAGTTTCTAATACTTTATAACCCATTCATCGGAGACCCATGAAAGAAGAGAGAGGAGGATTTTCCTCCTCTTCACTCCCCTGTTTCATGGCTCTTTTTAAAATGGGAGGACCTCTTTCTTCTCCCAAATGCTGTCCCATTTCAGGAGCAGGAACACCAGCACACACATGCCACCACCCAGAGCACACTTTTGTCCTTAACTGCTCTGTACAGAACACATTAACCTGGAGCTTGGGGTTCTTCAAGTTGTCTTCTCTGTCTTGCAACACAGGCAAAGCTGGAGATCATTTTCAGCCTTCAATATTTCCATCAGTATTCAGAGTTTGAACAGCTCTGAACCTTTGGAGAGCCAGCCTGATCACCAACATCTGTTCTCCCTCCTGTCCTCCTCAACTGTTCCTACTCAGACTCGCACATCTTTGTGTCTGCTCCTGAGTGATGCTGGAGCTCAGAGGGGGCCAGCTCTGAGGCTCAGGGAGCTCCTGGGGCTCAGGAAGGCCGGAGGATGGTGAGCATCAGCCCTGGTCACTCTGTCCCACACTAGGACAATGCAGGTGACCTGAGGTGGTGGCAGAGGTTAAGCTGGGGGGACACTCACTTTGGGAGCACAGTTCACTGGGTTAAATAAAAGACAATCTTTCTCCCAGCTTCCTCCTGCCCTTTCCTCAGTGGAGCACCAAAAGCAAAGCCCAGACCAAGTGAATGTGTGTGGGGAGGGAGCACCTGGCCGCAGCTCAGGGATCACACAAATCACCACTTCTGCTTTTACCATCTGCCCTCACCCTGCCTGCCCTGCCCAGCCAGGACCCAGTTTTCCCTTTCTGGATCCCAGCAGAGGGGAAGTCCCTGCTGGTCTCTCACAGCACCATATTCATACAAACAATGCAAAGCTGGAACAGACGATGAGGTGCCAACTGCAGCCACTTGATTTCTATAATAGGACTTCACATCAGATTGCTTGAAGGCCTCTTCTCACAAACAGGTTTATTGCTCCCTAATCTCTTCAGGATACACAGGCATGCCCAGCTGCCAGCACTGGGAGGAACGAAGAGAAATGACTCAAACTTAAAAAAAAGTTCCACAAACCAAGATGTTCTTTCAAAGGACACTGACTCTTCACTGTAACAATATATCCCCTTTCCTTACAGTACAAGGGAATGATAAAATTTTATTTTTGTTTTCTTGGAAGGTGAAGAGAAGTCCCCAAGCAGAGCACAACAGCACTGGCCCATTTCCCTCCCTTTCTGCATGTTCCACACATGTCAACATGGCACACAGACTGAGCTGACCATGCTGCAACACAACTCACCCCCTCCACCTCCCAAAAACCTGAGCAACTCTTCTGCCTCCAGGTACTCCCAGAGCCAGCAATGCTGGGAACCAGTTCACACAAGTCAGGACCATAGAAGAGATATTAATTTCCTGATCCACAACCACCACACAAGCCAGAAGGTCAGACACCTATAGGAGAAACACAGGGAATTCTGCTGGGCTTCGAAGGAGGGAGCCACTTCGGACACAGGTTCCCAGCTGACCTTCCCAGTGAGTGACTCACTCACTCCTCCTGCTCAGCCCAAGACAAACTAGGAGCAAGCATTGCTCAGGGATAGCTGCTTTTCACATTCAGCCTCAGGAATAGAAATACAAATTTTGAACTTTGTCTTCTTCCTTCTCATATAAGAAATGAGCTGTTTATGACACAAAGAGAAAGAAACAAGCAGCAACAGGGCCTTGAGGATTCTGTTCCCTAGAACAACCTTACAAATCAATATTCCGGGATAGGTATACCCAGATGCAAACCACTATGGGGACAAGAAGAAGTTAATTACAATTTTTTGTGAAAAAAATTTAAGGAAGTGGTATGAGGGGAAATTCTGTGGAAATTCCTTGGAAATAAACAGTTTCTTATTGCAAAACATTAGTCTTAAATGCTGCTTGCCTAGCAGAACACACTTCTCCAACAGGGATGTGCACATTCAGAGAGGACAACTAAGAAAGGAAATGACAAATACTCTCATCAATCTTTTAGCTTTGTTACCAATAATTAACAAACTTTTTTTTTCTTTTTTTGCTCGAGAGAAAGGTGAGATTAAAGGCCATTTTAAAATACCACTCTGTAGCACTGTGTAATGTACCCTGACTAAAATCTGTCCATCTACTATATCACCTTTTGCCAGCCATACCATTTATTTATGGGCAGACAAAAATAGTGACATCTGTGTTATAAATAAACCAGACAGAACCACAGCCGCATTGTAGCTACACAAACAAAGCACTGACTAAACTTCTGCCATCCCAGCCTGTCTCCCAGGGATGTGCCAGTCCCAGCAGAAAACTCCATGGAAGGAAGCAGTCTCACACCAAGTGCTCAAATTCTTTCTACTCCTTCCTCCTGGTCCCAGGCTCCAACAGGGTCCTAGATAATATATTTACCAGTTTCTTGCTTTATTTCCAAAGAGGATACTGTAATCCTCTTTTCTAGGGTACAGTGACTCAGCCTGGATTCTCGCAGTCCACAGTGCTGACTTAATGTCTCCTTTCATTTTTCATAGTTCCTGCCTTCCTGAAGGTCTGATGGTACCTGGACACAAGCCATGCTCAAAGCTCATCAGTTCTCCACAATTGGTTTGTATCTCTCGCCCGAGACTTTCTCTTCCTTTCCCCTCCCTGAAGCCCTTTCCCATCAACCTTCCTGCTGCCTCCCTCTTGCCCATTTCTAAGGACAGCCAGAACAAAGGCTCATCTGCACATGGCTCCAAACATCACAGAGCTATAAGAAGATGAATTTCTGGAGAGAATATTTTCTTCTGGGAAACATAAACTCAGCAGCAGAAACAAAGTCCAACCACAGCAAAACAAAAATGAAAACAAACTCGACCTAAGCAACTCAGAAACCCAAAAGGACTTAGGTGGGAGTAGACACAGTGCTAATTGTGAGGTTGGCTCAAGCTCCTCGTTGCCTTATCCAGTTGAGTTTTGCAAGCACAGGCCTCACACGCCTCCACTGACAAGCGTGCCTATGGATCTCAGACACAGCCCTCAGCACCAGTTCAGGCTGGGAACCCACGGGCTGAGCAACAGCCCTGCAGAAAAGGGTGTGGAGGGGACGGTGCGCATGGGCTGAGCACGAGCCTGCAGCGTGGGCTGATTACAGAGAAGGCAAATTACGTCCTGGACTGCCCTAGGAGTAAGGCCAGGAAAACACTGGAAGTTGTTATCTCTCTGTCTGACACTAGCGAGGCTGTGTCGGGGTTCCTGGGACCAGTTTTGGGAAGAGACCAGCCAGAGATGTAAAGGAGGGAAATCAGAAAGCTGGGATCAGGATCAGGCAGCAGGAGACACTGAGGGCTGGCCCTGGCTAGCCAGGGAAAGGGAAGCCAAGGGAAGGGCTAAACACAGCCTGCAGCTCTTGGAAGTGCAGTTACAGTGACCATGGATCCAAACTGCAGCTTGGGAGGGTTAGGCTGGAGGATACCGAGGGCAGCACAGCCTGTGAGAGGCCACCAAGAGGGGCTGGGGGAATCCCTATCCCTGGGGAAAGCCAGTGCTGATGTAACCCAGTGTTAGACATAATATTCCTGCAAGTGAGATGTTGGATTAGAGACCTCCCTTCCTCCCAGTGCTGCTATGGGAGGCTCTCTGATCCTTCCATAAATAGTCCCACAAAGGATAAGCACAAGAACTTGAATTTCCAGCTCTTGATATAGGGGTTTACCAACACCCTTCTCCTCCCCCACCTTCCTGGCCAACATCTGTTCGTTCCACAAAGCACCTCTCATTCACCTTTCTGCTCCCTATCGCCATCTTATCACCTCTTCACCTGCCAGCACTTTTGTTTCCTTACTGAGCCCATTACCCCTACTCTCAGCTCATCCCAAGCCCCAGGTATAGCCCCACAAGGCACAGCACTTACCTACACCTCACTGCTGCCCGTGGGAGATCTCCCATGCCTGCCCTCCAGCCCCAGAGGTCAAATGTCACTCTGGGAACCGATTTAGCCCACTTGGAAAGGTAGCAAATGGACTTGGCTTTGCTGCTGGATGATATTCTACAGTGTTATGAATTCAGCCAGCTCACAGAAAGAGCCTGTGGGGCCTAGGGCAAGAGAAGGGTGACACACGGTGAACAGGTAGAAAGAAAAGAAGACAAAGAAGAGGAAGACCATCTTTTTTTGAATAGTGCAAGTGCCCACTGCAGTATTTCACTTGCCTTGGAGCGGCAGCCCCAGAGCAGTCATTCCCAAGGCATTCAGCAGTGAAAGTGTTCCTGCTCCAGACCAGGCAGAGGGCTCGTGGACCAAAGCCTTGTCCATTTTTCCAGCTGTTCTGCCCGGAGGTCTCACCCTCCCTGCAAACCCTATCCCGGTTATGTCTTTAGCGATCAGACTGGCTCTGGAGAGGGAATTTAGCTGTGCTGTGCTTCCTGACAATCTCTCCAACCGGCTCGGCCCCGCCCAAGCCATTACTGCACATTATTACCTCATCCAATCCTCCCCCAGGGAGTGAAAAACACACGTTCCAGAGATTAACCTCTGAGATGTACTTTAACCTGTCGCCAGAACGCATGAAAAAATGTGCCACAATATGCTTTGGAGCAATTTTAATGCTGTTTCTTAGGAAACAGCTGCACTGCTCCTAATTTCAACTTCTTAACTTCCTCACTAGGTCACCTATTATTTAAATATAGATAAAGCTCAAGATGGGCTGATTTCAGCGTATCGTGAGCCCTCTAAACCTGGAGTGACCGCATGTCCATTTGGTGTCCTAGCACAGATTACTCCAATCTTTTGTCAGTTGTTCCAGAGAGCGAGTACAGCAGCTGGGATTTACCAAAAACATACAGCTGCAGTACAGTTTCCATCTCTTTGGCTACCCCTCTACAATCTTCAGGGTCTTTTCCAGACTAAATGATTCTATTATCTCCTTCAGCCACAGCCTAGAGAGGGTGGGAAACAGCACTAAGAAGCACCTTGGGATGGTAAAATCATAAAAGCCAAGCCAGGTAGGCTGGTCTGCACAGATTTGTACAGCTGACAGCAGAACGTTGTGGTTCTTCCACATGCAACAACAAACATTCAGAGCAATCACACAAAAAACCTCACAAAATACTTAAGTCTTACACTACTTCTCCCCATTACTAAATCACAGCTCTTGTTAATTTCCCCCCTTGTTTACAGAGACATTTTAACTCTGCAATCTAAGCCTGGAAGGTTTATTTTTAAACCTGCTGGTATCTAGCTGCAAATAACTTTCTGCAAATAGACACGCCTAGAGGGGACACAGATTGATTCTCTGATCCAATAAAAAAATACAAAGAAAAAGATAAAGAAATGCCAAGCGTCCAAACCTGGGCCTGCTGGAAGGACTTGAGCCGCCTCTTGAATCGAGATGGAAGAACAAAGTCACAGCCCTTGGCAAGGAAAGCTAGCTCCCCTCCCAGGTCTGGGTCCCTCCGCAGAGAACTCTCCTTGATCATCATCCTGGGCAGCTCCTAAGCAGATGTTGACCTTTCCAGAAGGGGCACGGGCACTCTGCAGGAGACCACGTCAAGACCAGCACGTTGCTTTCTTGGTGTTGATTTTTTACAGGCAAAAAATGGCAAATGGCTTCAACATATTATGTCTTCTCTCTCTTCACAAGGACAACATCTAGAGATTTTATCTAACTCCTGAAGCCAGAGTTCCCTATTTTAACCAATATTCAAAGTGTCTTTCAGTACCACCAGGATCTTCTGCCTTCTTGTAATACTTTAATTGAGAAACATGATCTACAAGTGAATCTATTTCCCTGCTGGCTACATGACAGACAATCTGTCCTTGGCTTGTAATAGGCCAGGGGTGACACGGGAAAGGAAGCACCCACCACCACTACCAAGAGCTCTAAAATTAGATACCCTGCAGAAGTGGCTAAATATACCATCTTCCCCAATAGTTCCTACTTTGTGTGCTCCAGTGCTCAGACCTGAGGGGCACCCCTGGGTCAGTCAGGCTCAGCTAGAGTTAAACCAGGCTCATCCTGCCTGTGGGATGGCAGCGGTTTGAGGTCCCTGCTGCCGAGGTGATGAAGCAGAGGAGCAGCATTAGTTCCCATTCTTGACTGAAGGCTGTAATTTTCAGAAAACATAATTTTTTCCTTCTTGCTGGAAAAAGCAAATCATCTAGTTCCTTTAATGCCAAGCAAGCACATAAGGATGATCTGGGATAATAAGCTCAATCATTCATAAGCAGCTCTTAAGAAAACAGTTTCATAAAGACATCAAAATGTTATTCACTTTCCCTGTAACTCTCACAAGGCAAAGGCAAAGCCGTTCTCAGGGGACAATAGTCTACTTCTCTGCACAACTTGGAGCAAGCAGACTTCAAACCTAACTCTGTCTAGGCTTGTTAGAAGTGTGTTCTCCCTCTTATCATGGGAATGGTGCTGAACAAAGGCCTAAATCCAATTCTTCCCACACAGAATGAACAGAGTCCCATGGGGTGCTTCCCCTATTTGACTGTAAAACCTGAGCCATTCTGCCAGGACACCGTCTAAGTTCAGTAACACAGGAAAACATCCAATTTCTAGCTACTAGGGCTTGCTCTCATCAAGGTAATGCATTTGAAATGCAGAGGTCTCAGTGAGCCTCACAACAGAAAGGTTTTATTGGACATGTGCCTCTGATGTCTTTTCCTGGGTTCCTGTAGAAAGCCCCAAGTTAATATGAAGCCCAAATGAGTACAAAGCCTAACAGAGTGGCACAAAGAAGATGGGGATGAAAAAATAACCTCCGCAAAGAAAATGGCATGTAGGAATGTTTAAAGTGGAACTGCCACCAAATAAAGGATACACTGATCCATATGCAACACATTTGGAACATATTTATTTTTTCTTACTCTGACAATTTTTTTCTAAATGTTAAGGCAATACTTAAAGATCCTATGAGGCTGTGCTGCACTGGGATTGCTGCAGATCTCATGCAGCAGCATGTCAGGAGGTGATTTATTGTAAATCATCTGTGGCAAGTGATGAATTACTTCATGTTCTGCTTACAGCCTGCAAAGGAAATGAAGCCCAAGGAACCTCTTGGACCTCCAGCTGCATCCAGACCAGCTACAGAGACCTTTGACAGACGTATGCATTAAAGAGACACACTAATCTGGCAGCCACTAGTTCCTACGTTAAAAAAAACAGCACAGACATGTACTTTTCATGCACAAATTAACAAGTCACAAAGGATCTCAGAAGTTTGGGGGGTTTTCACTGATAACCCGAAATAACACAAGTAATCCAGAGGCAAGGCTCAGTGTGTCTGTATTCCAATGTTTTGGAATAGCAGGTTTCTAACATGGTACTTCCTATCCTCAAAACAGACAAGGTGGGTATAAATAAAGATATAAATATACAGTACTATGAAAAATCAACAGTAAGGGAATCTTGTTTCAACAGCTTCAAAGTCAACTGGACAAAACCCACAGCAGAAAAGTCTGGTCTCAAGAGCCAGACCAACTGTGCAAACCACAAAACCAGAAATCCCTCCTTGCTGTAGGTGACCCAAGCTGAAGGTGAGAGATGTCAGATTGCCTCTGTTAGTGTTTCATTCTGAGATACTTTAGATTCGCTTAATCCTTGTTTTTATTTCAATAACTGTTACCAACAGAAAAAAAAAAAACCTATAGTTTTTCACTATTTGTGTTGAGAAGTAATGAATAATTGATGTTTGAAAGGAGTGCAGATTGCGTGTATAGCTTAAATGACAGATATTATCAATATCTGATCAAAATAATTGGTAGCATATGTAAAATGAAAGTTGATTTTCCAGAGTTTTTTGCATTGTATTTTAGATGCATTTTGAGAATATACAATTATTTCAAAACAAAGTTAAAGTTACTACAACATTATAGAAGCCACTTTTTACAATTAATCACCCCATACAAGATCCTTGATAAGAATGTCATTACATTTGCAAAACAAATAAGTACACAGAATTATGAGGAGGCAGAATTACGAAGTTACCAGGTCAACCTTGACTTTCTATGATTCAGAAACAGTTAATTCCACTCAGAGCCTTCTTAGGGCCCCCTGGTTTAAGCACACAACACAGACATTTGTATACAAAAAAGCAAAGTGTGTGGCCTTGGGATGGTGTTTCAGAGCACAGGGAGTTAAGAACCTTCTGAGAGTCCCAGCAACAGCCAGCCCATCAGTCATTCAGGAGAGGCAGGATTAGACAGATGCTACCTAGAGCCCACCCAGAGGAAATGTGGAAACAGGGAACATCCTCTGGATGCTTCACTCAAGGCTCCACCACCTGAGATATAACACAGTTACAAAGGTGCCCTTATTAGCCCCACAAACCCTCTGCTCCCAGATCCACAGTCCCTGGCCATGGCTGGATCGCCCACCTGACCTCAGCCTGAGCTATTCCACTTACAAAGATGGCACAAAACAGAAATGTTAGTTAGGTTTGACTTGTATACAAGCACCAGAGTCAGTATAAAGAAGGATTCAGAACCATACAACAGGAAGTAGAGGCATGGAGGATAGAGAGATGGGAAGCAGAACTGCTCTTTCTGGCTCACTACAACACAAGTAATCCTTTTGAGGAAACACCCAACAGTGGAGGGACAAAAACCAAAAGGATCTCTTTGTATCAAAGCCTGGTCCTCACCTCTGCTCCCAAAATTATTCATAAACTATTTGACAGCTGTTAAAATACAACGCATAAGCAGAACATGCAGCAGAGTCCTGCACCACTCACATTTGAGTCTGAAAACAGAAGTACCACATTTCTTACAGAGTTTTCTAGGGTTCTTTCACTAGAGCACCACTGCAAGCATTAGCTGAATTTACTTTGTCAAATCAGCCAACCTGTACAGGTGGCAGACCAAGGACACAGAGAGGTTATGGTCAAAAACATCCATCACTGACTTCTCCAAGGACTTTGCATATGACTTTTTACTCAAAGGTAGCAGTCTTTACCTTCCAACACACACCAACACTCAGCATTTCTGCAGCCCCATCTTCTCCACTGCCTACTGGTCCCAGTTTCCCCCAGTTCCCTCAAACCTGCTGGTCCATCCAGGATCCTTACTGCCCTCCTCACTACAGACAAAAATAAGTAAGTACTGGGGGGCTTGCTGACCTCTAAAAGGCAACTACACTGGTCTCACTGAACTATTTTTTTCAAAACCAACATACTAAAAATTCAGCTTAAGACAGGCACAGAGAACAGGAAATCCCAAACCAAATAGCTGGGAGGTTTAGAGATAAGCAACGGAAAACTGGATCTCAGAATGGGAAATGTTGGACAGTCTAAAAGTATGCAATGCTTCCTGGCCTGCCTGAAAGAAGCGTGATGCCCCTATTATGTGCTCTGCAAAATTGATGGACTTCTTGAGTATTCATTTCCTAGTTTCTAAATATTTGGGTTTTGAAGACGAAGAGGCAAGTAATCCTATTGTTCTCTGTGGAGGATCATAATTGGTTTTATAATGAAGAGAAAGTCTGTTGCTGATATAAGTTAGCACAGATTTAACACAGATAGGCCAGCTGAGCCAGAGAACAGCCTGGTCTAGGAGATTCTCCCTCTCCTTTTCATTGCTTGGCATGTGAGGGATATTAAATCTGTCACAACGTTCACAAACAAAAGGTGTGCTGTGTTTTCATCAGTCTCAGAGCTCTGGGGTTTCTGCATGTGTGCCCAGCTATTTGATAACAGTTTTATGAGCCTTAAGAAAACACAACAAATACTTTGCCTAATTGAGGCACACATACGATGCCAAATGAGAATGCACATGCAGATTCAGGAATATGATGTATTGTGAATATCCAGGAATATGGATGTATTCCCTAGATGCTACACCTGGAGAGGGACACATCTGTGCCACGAACGACAGCAAGCCTCAGGGCAAGTGCAGAGCCAGCAGCCCAGTGCCTTGTGCCCATTGCTGAGGGGACCAGCTGCCTCCACATCCTCTGCCTCCCCAAAACAGCTCTTCTCTCCCAAGGCCTTTAGTTCTGGGCACCTGCACAAGGCAAGGGTTGTGTGGCTGCAGGGAGAGCAGAGCTCTGGTAGCTGTGGAGCATGTGTCCATAGAAGGCAGGCTGGGAGCAAACTAACACACAGCTACGTGGGAACAGGGGATCACAACCTGCCAAGGCACCACACGGAGAAGCCACTTGGCAGCATAAATGCATCCCATTTTCAAGTATTATATAAAATCTGCCACAAAGCCAGTGTCACACTTCATCTAACACATTTTTGTTTGAAGCTTACGAGTTAGAAAATTTTGTAAATTAATGTACAAGGCAAGAGTAGATATTACAAGGGATTACTTTAGAGATTTTGGAGCTGTTTAATTCTACACTCTCTGAGGAAAAAGATTCTTTCCCTTGCTGAAATATCAGAGTACCATTTTCTGTAAGCAAAGTTGCCTAGAGCAACAACAGAAATTCTTGGAGAGCTGGGTCTAAAAGGATCTCAGCACCATCATGCAGGGTCAGACACACCCCATGTACCCTCTTTCAGAACTGCACCAAATTTTGGGGGAAAGTGGCCAGTTTTGAAAACATGCACATTTTGCTCCAACTGGAAGAAGCTGTGAAAGTTCACTCACAACCTGGGCACTTTTTCAGTGCCTACGTGGTAGGTGGGTTTTGGAAATTGAAGTCCTCTCCAAGGTTACTGCTTACTTGGAAGTACGGCAACAAGTTTTCTTGAAATTTGGCAGTTGTTACCAAACAAAAAGCACTGAGTGCTTGAGAGACTGCCCCGGCTTCCCTCTAAAGCAGGCTCCCATCAAGACCCTTTTTCCTTTGAAAACCTACTCCTCATCTGAGATACAAGCAATGCAGACTCCACATGATTCCATGCAATGGGGACAGGGAAAGCAAAACTAAATCCTCTGAGATTCTGTCCTTTGTCCCATAGAGGATTGCTCTCTTTAGGAACCAGTGATGAGGAGGACAACAAAGGCTGCTCAGGGATGGGAAAGGGAGAGGTGGAAGAATCAGTTCTCACCAAACTGCTGAAAGGCAGTCCATTACTTGGTCCCAGAAATAAAGTAATTATTTATACTTATTAAAGTAATTATTACTACCCCGTATTATAAGGGACCCATTTAAACCACAAGCGAACGGTCTACAGGAGCACCAGCAGGAAAGATCAAGCTCAAAGGTGAAACTGCATGTCAGGACCTATTTTATTTTCTCATGGGTTTCAGTTTCCTTTTTTTGTTTGTATTTAAATGAAGGCTACATTTCTGCCAGACTGAACACATTATTTCACCCTGCAGCATTCAAAGCACAATGCATCAGATGTAATGTACCAGCACCCCCCCCACACCATATCCCCATGTTTGTTTTACTCACTATCCCATCAAAAGTTTGGTTCTCTTACCTTTATTACTTCTGGGGCCTGCTGAATTGAAGCTGGAACAGAGTCTCTGGAGGCAGCCCCAACATGGCTTTTTTGCCCTGCAAGGAGGGATTGTGAAGGAGTTGCTAAAGTTTCCTGAAGAATTTGCATCACTTCCCTCTCCTTGGACAAACTTCCCTTGCCTGTCTGGAATTCCACCAGCTCCTGGGCAAAGTCCTCAATGCTTCCCAGGATACGCAGTAAAAGGGCTTTGTCATCCTCTTCCATTTTATGACCATTGGTTT
Source organism: Rhipidura dahli (assembly GCA_013399225.1). Lineage (NCBI taxonomy): Eukaryota > Metazoa > Chordata > Aves > Passeriformes > Rhipiduridae > Rhipidura > Rhipidura dahli. Next base: position 221,366 of record VXAC01008238.1, on the reverse strand, counting down.
CCATGATTTTTGACAAAGAAGAAGGGGGATCGGCGGGTTTACTTTTGGGTTCAAGAGGCAGAGGTAGAGCCTGCCTACCCTGCCTGCCAGACACCTGCAGAGAGGCAGGTTTGCCCTCCTTCTGAGAGGGTTCCCTCAGAGCACTCTCCATTTTCTGTGAGAAGCTCTCCAAGTCCAGCAGCAGTTTGTCTATCTCCTCCTTGTCCACCCTACTGCCTGCCTGGGCTCCCTTGGGGACAGCAGCTTGGGCACCATGCAACAAAGGATCCAACACTGGTTTTAAAGGTGCCGTTTTCTTGGGAGCGTCTCCCGCCCTGGCCTGCTCTGCTTTAGCATCAGCAGGAAGGTCTGAACCAGCAGCTTGCTGGTAGCTGTGCTCCAGGCTCTGCCAGCCCCCCTTCTGCTCTGCCTTCTTCCCTGTCCCTGCTGTTCTGTCCCCATCAGACTCCTCCTCGATGTACAGCGCCTCGGTGGCAGACATGCAGTCGCAGGGGCTCAGGGCTGGTGACTGAGGTAGAGCATCCTTCACAGCTCTCACGCTGCTCTCTGGAGGAACACCAGGCAGGGAGTTAGAGGTGAAGCTCACGGTACCTGTTTGGATGGACTGGGAGGTGCTTGTCACCTCACCCTGACCTGGCAGAATGAGAGGAAGCACACCAGAGGACGGCAGCTGAATGATATCTTCATATCTGGGTGGCTGCTCATCACCAAATACCAGGGGAATGGAAGTTTGCTGCAAGCCATGGAAACAGTTCACCAGCTCTGCCCAGTCACTTGCTTCCCTCTGCCCCGCTGGCTTCAGCTCAAAAGGCAGCTTTTTCAGGTAGGAGGAAAATCTTGTCATCAGATTCATGTATATCATCTCTGAGTTAGCCAGGGGATCACTGCTGTTCCCTCTGCCAACACCACCCGCAGACTTCTTCTTGATGCAGTGTTTGATTATGTCCGTGCACTTTTTCAGATCCTCTGAGCACTTGAGCAAGATGTCCAGGCAAACCTTAATATCCCCACCAGAAGAACCATCTAGCTTGTGTTTTTCTAAAATCTGGGTAATGAAGTTTTCTTCGGGGAAGGAATGAGGGGAGAAAGGAACCACAGGATTCATGGTGACTTCTGGAGCATCACTGCTCTCCTGCCATTGCTCCACAGGTGAGGGACTCTGCAAAAAGCCACATGGAGGGCAGTTCTCATCATTGTTGAAGTGCCCACAAATCAGGTCAAAATCAAAGGATCGTCTGCTGAAAGATTCTGAACGAACTTTCCTTCCCTTTCTGTAGGCCACATGACTGGAAGAGTTTTTGAGCTTTTCAATGGAGAATTCCTTTATTTTACCACTGGCAAGGTTTATTGCCTCACCAGTAATGTCTTTTAAACTGCTGGAGGCTTGCACTGAAGAGCCCTTCTTGATTCTTGGATTGTTTGGGAGGATTTGGTGATAGTCCTCATTTCCAGCCAAGGCAAGACCATTTTCAGGAACGGGAATTTTATGGTCCAGGTTGGCATTTTGGACACTGAGCCCTGCACAGACACTGTGGTGGGCAACTATGCAGGTGAGTCCCTGTTTGAGCAGCTGGCAGGAGCCTGTGCAGTAGTGCACGGTGTGCTGGGAGTGCTGCTCTATCACCATGCTGCTGTAGCAGTTCACTGAAGTCACCATCAGCCTGTAGGTCGCTGCCATAGCACAGACCACGCTGGGAAGTGAGGCTGCAAAACTCACCATGAACTTCACAGGGAAAAGTTCATTTGTCACAGCCACATCAGATTGGATGAAAACATTCAAATGTCAATTGGGAACATCCAAACTGTGTGAGAAGCTACAGCCTTGGAAAGCCCTGGAGAAGTCTGGAGTGGTTTCAGCAGTACAGTTACAACAACCAGTGCAAGTTGCATATGGTATAACTTAAGGCACCTTGATTCTCGTATTCCATGCAGAAAGCCTTGCTCAGCAGAGGTGCAGCACGAGCTGCTCCATTTCCAATGGTCTAGGTAGCTTTTCCAGCAAGGGCCATAAAATCCAATCAGTTCTTAGGCAGAAGTGACAAGCCAACAAGTTCTGTTCGACCCCTTTTCTCTCTTTTCGGGTGGGTCAGTAAAAGGTAGATAATCCAGTAGCAGGTACAGACAAAAAATCCACAGTGTGCTTGGGAGATTCCTCTCTCACAGTGGTGACACAGGTCCCTGCAACAGAAATAAAGGTGACAGTCATTATGATTGCCATGTATTATGCAGCCTTGTCTACTGCTGAACATCTGGCACCAGACAGAACAACCAGCACACAGGCCTGCACAGAACAGAGTAGGCTGATATTCTTCCTTCACCCAGATCTACCATATAAGAACAGTGCTGAGGAGCTGGCCTATATTTATACACAGGCTGTCTGTGTGCTGCCATTTTAACAGCTCTATTTTAGCCACTCATTAATTTTTTTCAGACTTGCTTTTTTTCCTCCCCAGACTGAGCAAAACATTACCTTTAATTCTAATAGAGCAAAACATTTTGATCCTCTTGTGAATTTCTGCCTTTCATTTTCCAAGGCTCTAAAGATAAGGCAAAGGGCAGTAGAGAAAAACACTTTTAGGATTTCCAAGCTCTCTGGATTATGAAAAGCTGCAAAAGCCTGCAGCAAAGTAGCTGAATGCCTCTAAGAATACACAGTCTTTAGTAAAGGCCACATTGGCTTCCATTAGCCTTTCACCAAGGTCTCTGGGACCATAGCAATATATTTTAAGGAGGAATAACTGTTTCTCTTAGAACCCATAAATAGCAGCATACTTAATACAGTAAGTCCACTGCAGTAGACATTGATAGTAATATCTGTATAACAGTTAAGCCTATGAAAACTAGGAGTTGAGTGTTTTACACTTAGCACAGTCATTTCCAGCTGCATTTCCTATCATCGTGGTCAGAACTGCACCAGAAAAAAAACCCCAAAGCTGTTTAACTTTGTTATGAAAAAAGGAAATCTCAGATTTAAGGGTTTTGAATTTTAGACATAGACTCATCTTTCTTTAATACATGAACAATCAAATGAAAACACCCCAGTGAAATTCTGAGCACCCTCTATTCCTGTACAAACAGAAATCTATCTAATAAAACACTGTTATACCACACAGCTAAGTCACTCCACAGCAAAGGTTTATTTTGGTTTCTTCAAAGGTAAATATCCAGCACTGTAAAAGGCCAGGCCTGCACCTGATGAAAGCACTGCCCTCCACATAGTTCCATCCCACCAACTTAGCTCAGAGCCTGGACAAACAGCATACACAAGGCAATTGCCCTTAAGAGTTTGGTGCTGCTGTAATTATTGACTGGGGAGAGCACAAGCCTAAACAGTCACATTTTACATATTTTAAAGGCTTAATTTAAAATTGAGAAGCGCTGATTCAAGAGCGTTCAATGGAATTTGTGATGTGCCATGTCTGCTCATTGCAGTTATGTGGAGTGGCACAGGTAAAGAACCCTTCCCACTTTGTTCTTTAGATTATATACGGCATTGAAACAATTGCACGCGAGATGAAGAGCTAACTGCCATGCTGGGCTCTCTAACAGGCTGCCACCTGCCCATCCCAGCTGTGGGCCAAGCAGCTCCTCAGCTCCTCCTGTCCTGGCCTGCTCCCCTCCACACCCACTGGCACTGCCCCAAGCCCCTGGGGCTCAGGAGGGCCCTCCCGAGGGATGAGCAGAGGTATGAGGTGTGCCCCTTGCCAAAGGAACAGCAGTGGTAGCAGCTGTCCCCCTTCCCCAGGGATGAGCAGTGGTACAAGGTGTGCCCCTTGCCCAGGGATGAGCACAGGTAGCAGGTGTGCCCCAGCCACTGGAGTGAGTCAAGGTGCCAGTGGAGAAAGGGTGTGCACAGAACCCTTTTCACACCCCACGGTGCTCACACCATGACTAGCAAACCCAGGGAACACACTCCACACCCTCCAGTCACTCCTCTCAGGCTCCACTGTCACGCGTGCTAAACCCTCTGCTGAATCAGAGCCACAGTTTACAAAGTGCTGTTGGCTCCCCAGTGCCTTCATGGGTTCTGTCAGGAAAATTTGTGCTAGGCCTCCAAAATGCCCACTGATCCACAGACTCCCTTAAACACATCAGGGTAAGAGGTCTGCTGCTTTCCTTTTCTGAGCCTCCACCAACTCCAAACAAGCCTTCTGGCATTTCCTGAAATGACCACTATATAATAATTAGAGAAAGGAGAGGTCTTCAGGACAGCAGGTTTGATGAAGAATTAATATTGCTTCTCAAAAAGCATAGGATTTCCTGAGGGCTCCTTCCTCCCTCTGTGTCATACACAGCAAGGAGAGACTGGTCTTCCTTTTATCTGCTAAGAACAGTTTGGGTTTATACCTAATTTGGGCAATAATTACATCTTGATTAAGTTATTTCTTAATTAGAGTAATAATGTATTAGTCACTGACTCCTTCTCCCCTGGCACTCCAAGGGTAACTTCCTCCCTCCACATCACTGACTAAGCCCGTTCCTCTAATTCTTTAAGCCACCTTCAAACAACAAAGTTTTTGTGTCTGTAAGGTTTTTCCACAAATCCTTCAAGGAAATGTCTCCTAGATTCCCAGCCTACATGGACTCTTTTTTTTTTTAGTTCAACCTTGTATTGCCAGCTATGCCCAATAGCAATTTTAGGTGTTTATATGAGGACTGCTGCACTCCCTAATCCCTTTCCAGTTTGCCTGTATTCCTCTGGTACTGTCACAAACCAACACAATGCAAACACAAACTTGCCAAGGCCAACACAGTATTGCTGCCTCCTGCCTCTGCTGTCAGCACTTTTTACTGCTGCATCACAGGAGGAAGTAATCAAACTATCAATACGAAACCCCAATATCCTCTTTTCTATCACACTAACTAATGTCTTCTCAGTAATTATTTACTAATTGCTTTATTATCACTGTCTGCAGAAACATGCTCAGGTTATTCAAGGGCTGGAACAGCACAGATCCTTACAGATGCAGAGTACAAATTTCTCTCCTTCCCCATTGCCTTGCCCAAGGTAGGACATGCTCAGCTTGCAGCTTTATTTGAGTGCTATCCATTGAACATGATCCAGCATGCACACTCAGTCAGGCCAAAGCCTAAGAGAGGAGTATCCCTGTTTTCAGATCTGGGAACGCTGCCTCAAGCTGAGCTTCAGTTGTGACTCTTGGTGGGTGACTAAAACCTACCATTTATGAGTAGAATGAAAAGACCAAATGCATCAAGAAACTTTCCTACTTGGCTCTTTCCAGGCTGCCACTTCATTCCAGTTTGACTCTAGAGCAGCCCCCAGTTCAGAAACACTGCAGAAAGATTCTGTAATTAGGACTGCTGCCATGAAACCAACCCAGCCCTGGGGATACAGGACTGGCTTCACAACACCAACTGTGAATGAATAGCGCTTCTTGTGTGACTGCAGAATAATGCTTTATGTCTGTCCTATCTCTGCAAGATGACATGAATTACTTTCCAAAGGAAAAAATTATTGCAGATACTAATTATATAAAAGGTTATTCTATAAGACACACAAGAAATTCTATTCATGCAAAGATTATGCAGAAGTTAACTAACTGAACAATGACAATCTGTTCGGATTGGGACTGTCAGCCAGTGCTTGCAAACTGAAGTCTAGAAAGCTACAGGACAGGGCTCCAATACCTCTGAAAGTCTCTAACTCACCAGAAGTCTTCTTGAACTCTTATCTGCAGCACTAGCAACAGGAGCTAGAAACCACCATAACACAGCACGGAGTAAGCCAGCCTTCCTGCAGCAGGACATGGCCTGAGCATCACCCTGGAACCGCTGATTTTAGCGGAAGGTGTGGTAGGACCAACCCTCCAGTCTGGAACTTTTACAAAAGAAAACAAAGAACAACAGGTTTGCCATTTGGACAGTCACCAGTATGGCTTCAGGTATATCACCATGCCTGTGTAATCAGGTGTCAGGTCTTACCCCCTTAGAAGGGCTTGTGGTACCAAAAAGCAGCATTTGACTCTATCTTCTTATTTAGAATTGAGTGGTTTTTTGTTTAGAATTTACTGAGCAAAGCAGATTTGGGAGCAAGCTATATGGATAATATAAGATAAAAGCAGGCCAACAACAAAGCAATGTTTTCTTACAAAGACATTTTTGTAACAAATCCAGTTCTGCTGAATTAAGTGGAAATTTTACAACCAGACATTTAATAAATTATTATGGAGTCCATCACAAAGGAACTGATTAACAATTCATCACCACTTGCACAATTTCTTTCTTTTCAAAAAGGAACAGGAGACTAAAAAGAGTAACTTTTCTTCCTATACTGAAGAAGTTCAGAAGGAAAAAATCTGAGTTGTTCCTTTGTCCTGTATTTCTTATATATTTACAGCTTATAATGTCTTGATGTGCTTAATGGCAACAGAACTACTTTCTGTAGTTTCTGTGTAGGACTTAGGTGGGAAGTGCAGCTTTTCAGCCCTCAGGACCATCAGAAATTTCATGCACATGCACACGTTTCAGGGACAGTAGAAGGAACCACTCACAGTTGCACCTGTACAGTTTAGGGATTACAGGGGCTTATACCACTGACAATGGCACAGCAACCAGAACCTTTAGAATCTTTATTTCTTAGAGGTTTCAGCTCCAAGCTCTTTCATGTTTTAGAAACTGCAACAAACTGTGATGGCTACAAATCCCAACTTGCCTCATAACCCCGGTTAGAGGATCTGACCTACTCAAACAGCACTTCTGTTTGAACCAGAGGACACTTCCTCATATCCTCAAGTACTTTAATATTTAATTACATTCTAGAAAAAGGGTCATCATTTCCCATTTAAGTATGTTCAACATCAGGTTCCACAAACAGCTATCCCACTTTCTCATGCTAAATTAAAAGAGCTTTCAGGAAGACAAATTTCCTCACCAACAAGTACTAACACAGTATAATCAAATCACCTCTTAGCTTTTTCCAGGAGCGCCAGAGAGAGTCTGAGAGATATCTTCAGAGTCATTGCTATAAATCTTTGTCTGAGTTCTGTCTGTAACTTGCTACTGTTCTTACAAAAACATGGCAGAGGTGGGATTTGTCTCACCTACGCAGCCATGAAGTGCTAGGTACTGTCTGTAGGCATTGCAGCTAGGGAGGCACCTCAAAAACAAAGATCACCCCACTGAGTTTAACAATCTAGTTTTGAGATGACAAGTTACATTAGATGAATCCCATCCTTCAGGATTACACAAGAACACAGGAAAAAACATTTCTGTCTCCAACAGTGGTTAAATGCCAGTGCTCAAGGAGTAGTATTAGAAAGACATCTGATATTTCCTGGGAGTACTCTCCTGGCCTTCAACTGTTCCCAGTTCATGAGAACTCTGAAGCTGGATGTGGGTCTGTGTGTACTTACTAACCTTTGGACGATTTCTCTCCCATATGCTTGAGCAACCTTAGATTCAACAGTTGATTTTTGCATCCTGAGCATCTTTTGACAAGACATCCTATCATCCACCCTCCCTTTCAATCCTGTCACTCACCAGCTTCAGTATAACAAGGTCTTGTACTGAGACACTGCACAAACACTACAATTCCATGCACACTGTCCACAGCATTCCTGAATTTACAGAACTCCATGTCATCCTCTGCCTTCTCTTTCCCCCTCTTAGCTTACTCAGCTCTCCTAATGCAGAAGCCACTTTGTACCTCTGATCATTCCCACTGCCCCTCATATAAGCTTTTCTGGTTCAATTACACATTTTAAGATGCAGGAACCCAAAGTGGGCACAATATTCAGGAAAGATGAGAACCACAGGCAGAAATTAATTTTTCAGCTGCCTTTCAAAAATCAGGATTATCCCCATATAGTGTTTTCCCCTTCCCAGCCTCACTGCTTTCAGGTAATGCATTCTCAAGTGTCTGCTCTCATAACCACTTGGGTTAACTTACTCTGTCCTTCTTCCTACTTGTCTTCCAAGAGGAAATAAAGATACTATTGTCCTTTGTAAAATGCTCAGAGATCTACTGAGAAAACACTCTATTCAAGAGGAAGATGTTCACTTTTAGAGACCAATATTTTTATGCAGCCTCAGAAAAAAGGTTCAGAGATGGGCAGCAATAATGATCCAGAGGTCTTGAACAGCTGGTCTGTGAGGAATGAAGGAGCAGGACCAGGCACTTCAGGTTGGAAGAGAGATGGCATCAGAGAAATAAAATAATCTACAAAGTCATGGATGGCATGGAGAGGGCAGATAGGGTCTGACTGCTCACCTACTCCTCAGCACAAGAACTAGGTGGTCAGTGTCACAAGAAGCAGGTTAAATCAAGCACACACATGCAGCCAACCCGGGAAATGTCTCATCAAAGGACGCCACAGACCCAGAAATGTTCTGGGGAGTCAAGGGGCCATGTTTTCATACCTCCTCTGTCAAAAGTCACCACCTCTTACATGGGCACCACTTGATAGCCTTTAATTCTTGCTATGCTGGGGTGGCAAAATAGGGATATTCCTATGGCTGCAGATTTCTATCATAATGCTTCCTCTTATCCTTCCTACTTCCAAATATGTATTTTCCAGGCCGAGTTCCAGTTTATTTGGTTACTCTTCTCACAAAAGTTCTTCAGTCATGTGCTTTTCCCTAATATTAACTACAACTCTTTGGAGAGGGGAGAATGTCTGCCGCTAACTTTGGGAGGGTATGTTATTGATTACACAAAAACACCATGGATTTACACCACGGCACTCCGGTTTGCTCCCTCTTCTTTTCCCAGAGATGTCATTTCTATTTGCCTTTTTTTTGCTGTTTTTGACTGCTGCTGAGCAAGTTTCACAGAGCCTTATCTGCATTACTTAAAAGATCTCTTTCCTGAATGGCACAGATTCTCATGAGCTCATCAGTGCACAGGCACAGGGAGTTGTTTATCCCTTGGGCACATTAGTTTTCATCTGCTGGTATCAAGTCCCTATAACCAAGTACTGTGAGAACCTTCTGCAACTGCAGCCAGCTTTTGTTTCTGCTACCCTAATTCTGTGATTTTCAGCATATACTGTCACTTCATCACTCAGCCTCTCTTCCAGGCCCTTTATAACTGTGTTCAACAACACAAGCCTTAACACTGATCCCCTGGGGAGTGAAGAGTGATCACTCTTCCCTAGAAAAGCTGACAGTCCTTCCTACACTTTAACCAGGTTTTAATTACTGAGAAAGCTATACTCCTGCTCCGTGGCAGTTCACTTCCTTTAAGGAGCATTAACAAAGTCCTTGGTTAATCTCTCTCTGAAAATCCAGACACAGCAGAATATTTGCTTGTTTGTATCTTGTGCCTTCTTGTCCAAGAGCTCCAGACCATAGGACTTCACCAGCTGTAGCTGGACTTCAGCATTCCTGCAATGACCCATGGAGGTCACTGCAATGGGAGCACTTATCAAGGCAGGCTTCCAAGCAGACATGACCTTGAGCCTCACCGTCTGTGGCAGGAGCATTAACACTGCTCTGCAGTCACTGTGCATTTGGAGAAGTCAGTTTTTACACTGGGAAATTTGTTTTGGTAGATTTACCCTAAAGAAAAATAATGCCCCAAACCTAACTTAAATACAATCTCTCCACATTTACAGCAGCAACGTAAGGCAAGCCCAACACTTAAAAAGATCTGGGCTAGTATCAATAATAATAGTCTGCACTGATTTTTAAAAACAAACCTGGCAGTAGACCGTAATCTATTGTTTTAAAATACTGACTTGCAGTTAGTGAATGCAGTATTATTCAGTATAATTCCTCTGGGTTAAGTGACAGGGTTATCTAATACTCCAGTGCCTCTATCCCCTTCACAAACACCAGCATACCAGAAACTGCTGGGGAGCACCAATGCACGGGCCACGCACAGCTTGTCACAGGGGTGTCAGCTGGGAAGGAGGAGTTAACAGCACCGGGAAAGATGTCACCCTTTTCAGCTTTTCTGAAATACCTTTCTTCAACTTTCCGTTTGCACAGTCTTGGAACTAAAACTGACCAGACAGGAATTTGTGCCCCCATGAGACTGGTTTCCAGTTAGACAGATGAGACAGCAAGAGAGTAAAAGCTCACACGATTTTTCCATGTAACGCCAACCTGTTACATATAAATACTTTGCCAACTAATTATTGTTCCAGCCCCATGTCTGTGTAGAACCACCAACCTTGCTCACTTAGTAGGACCCAAATACATTCACAAACACGTTGAAGTTTAGCAAGGCACAAGAAAAAAAAAAATGCCTGAGCTCTGACACAGTGACAGAAAATTAGGTGACCAGCCAGTAAAACACTTGAGGTGAACAAGCTTCAAAAGTACATAATTAGCAAGGCTCAGGGCAGAGGTCAGAAAGCCTGCTTGATTAAGTAATGTGTCTCCCGGCTGTTTATAACCGTATATGGAAAGAGGTAATTTCACATTAGCAAGATAAATTTATTATCCCTGGAATGTTAATTCAGTATTAACAGTATCCATTCACTTTACACAAATTAAAGTGATTTTATTTAAGTGTTAAAATAACAAAGGAAGATTTGTGTCCAAGACAGCATTCCCTTGGTCATTAACTTTTGCTGACACTGAGGTTACAATTTACAGATTCCCTGAAACCATTTTCGGAAACTTACTTGGAAGTTAAACTTCTATTGCAGCAGAGTAGCCATCTGCTAGCGGTCTGGAGAGTAAATACACTTTTAATTTAATAACAACTAAAACAAAAAAAATGTTTTCATTCATTGCCCATCTATTCAGAGCTCATACATTTCTCATTGCTGTCATATCTAACTTGCTCAGGTTGTATATGTATCACACTGGAGTCACTTAAATCCTCAGGCATTCAAAATTTTGGGTAAAATTCTCTTTGTCTATTTGCCCATTTCTCCAGGGCAGCCTCAGGTCCCAGCCCGTATCTGGCTCCAGCTGGAGTACTACAGCTATTCTATAGGTCAGCAGCAAGCACAGTGACACAGAAAAGCTCCAACTCTGTGCTGCATTCCCACCCTCTCCTCTGAGGCACAGTCCCAGGAGCCAGGAGCTGTCATTCCCACCAGCCATACCTTCCACAAGCCCATTCCTCCCAGCCTCCGTCTCTTACTGGGAACAGCAGCAGCTGTCAAAATGCAACAAATTACACCAAAAGATGCAGCATGTCCTGGCATCCAACAAATCTGGCACTGCTACAGATTTTTGTGCCTGTGCCTTCGATATGTCACCCCAGAGGCACAGAGCAGCGTGCCCAAAGCAACGCACAGTTCAAGGGAGTATAATTTTTCTGTCACCTGTCCTCTAACAAAGAAAGCTAAAGCCTGATGTCCCAGTACAACTGAGTCTCCTGTGTCTTCATCAATCCAGGGAGATTTACAAAACAACAACAGAGGACTTCCATTAATTTCTCTCTTTTCTCTGTGTATTTAACCAGAAGCAGATTAAAAACAAAAGCAATGCACACAGAAAAAAAACCAAAAAACCAAACAGAAAACCAGAAGAACGCTAAGATTCCTTCACTTTAAGTGGACAGGCGTGTTCACATTCATGAAGCTGCATATTCATTAAAATGAAATAATTTTTAACTAGCTTGTGTTTTACATGTATGACCTCAGGTATTGCCTTCAGCATCCTACCCATACACTATTCTGCAGTCAGAATTACTCATTTCTCCATCAGCAGAGTATTTGCATGCTAATCAAACACTGATTACTTGTTAACATTGTTAATATTTCCAGTATTATCCTCATTTTACCCTGCAAAGAGAATACATCAGTTTCTGGTGCTCAAGCCCTGATTTTCCAACGTATGTGACATTAGGGAGTGTTTCATATGGTCAAAGCAAAGCACCTGCTTAGTCACAACTGCCCTGGCAGTCCTAGCTCAGAAATTCCACAAACTAGACCCAGAGACATAAGCAGCAGAGGAAATACAACAGTGAAGTCTGCTGGAAGAATCTTGTCCCGTAACACACATGAAAACAATTCTTTATGACAGCACACAACTACGTTAATTATGGATGAGAAAATTCCCCTCCTCCCACAGTTCTACTTTGCTGTCCCGTTTCTGACAGAACTGGAGCACAGGATCTAAGCTCTAATTGAGCCTTCAGAAAAGTTCAGTGTAACAGGAGAAAGCCTGGTCTTACAGGGAAGAAGAATATGCAGTCATTTAAGTCAAATCAGCACTGGAAAAAATTTACACAACAGAGGCAAAGCAACCTCCGTCCTGCACCAGGACATGCCAAGTTCAGTTACTTCAAGTCAGGCTTTCTATGCAATTCAAGGACGGAGAAGCTCTCTATGGAGAACGGTCCTTACTAAAAACAAAAAACCACCAACCAACACTCACCCCACCCATCAAATAAAGGGAAAATAAATTCCACCATGCAACATCATATTTATACCTCCAGGGCTACCAGCAATGAGCGTCAGACCGCAGGGCTCCACCACAGAGCTTTCTGAGCTGCCTGAGCCACACTATTCATCACCTGCTCCATCCACAGGTTGCAGCTGAAGGAAATGAAATAGATGCTTTACCAGTGAATCTCTGCAGTGTTCGGCAGTCACACAGCAGTCAGCTGCAATTTGAGGAGCTTTGCCCACAGCTACCTTTAACATTGCACCTCTGTGCAAATTACGAGTACAAAATAATATGACACATGACAGTGGTTGCAAAGGTCTAGGTAATGGAAACTGGCCATGTGGCACCACGGAACTTCGACTTTTCTCTTTCATTTTCAGGCAAATATAAATCAGTTGCAACTGATACACAGTGTTACCCTTTCCAGCTATATAAATACTGGGAAAAAACCCAAACAACCCACCACTGTCTCATGCTTCAGTTTCTCAGAATCCAGCAGACATTAAACACATAATTTTACAAAACTAATTCTAACAGTACTGCCAATCTCCTCGAAGTTCTCACTAAAATAACCTCCCCCTACACAACCTGAGAGAGCAGACCTGACAAGCTTGACAGACTGACAAGAAATAACCAAGAGAGAAGGTGGCTTAAAGAAATGGTTAAGTAACTTCTCGGAAGAGTTATTTCCTGTAGCAGGCATCACATCGTGTGAGGTAAAGGCACGAGACCACCACCAAGAAAAACGTGCCCTGCCTTGCAGGCAGCACTTCAACAGCAAACAGCTTGGGAGACTACCTGCCTCTGGAATCCTTCCCTAGCCTGCACTTCTGCAAAGATGGGAGCACAGAGCAGCACATCTTCCAGGGTCTCCTTCTTCAGCAAGAGAAACAGAGGTAATATAATTAGTCACAGACGTTAAAATATTTACATTACTTGAGACCAGTGCAGTCTGATGACCTGCAGAGAGAATTACCTCCTTCATAAATCATTCCACTCGTTATCCAATCTCAGTTTTACAAGTTTATGCTCAACTTAATCTCGAATTCATCTGCCCGTGAACCAAGGAGTCTGGTAGCCAAAGTTGTTCCCTTTCTTGCTCAGGAAGAAATACGTCGGGGGAAAAAATTAAATCCTGCTTTCACGACCACGTATTCATTCACAGCTGCGGTGAAGATAATGGAAGGTCCAGTTACCCAGGGTGCTGGGGCAAGTGGTCACAGAAAAAGAACAGCCTGAAGACCCCTCACCGGAGTTAACCTCCAGCTCTCAATAGCCAACACCTCCGGGCCAGCCCGGGAGGGGAACACGCTGTGCTCAGAACCTGCTACGCCTAAGCCCCTGGGGACAACTCTCCGGGGACAGCTCACAGCCCCGGCCCCGGACACCCCGGAGCGCCGGTGCTCCCAACGCGTGCGGGGCGAGCATCGCCTCCCGCGTGTGCCCGGCAGCGCCAGCCCCTCCGCCCGCAGCGCACCCCGCCAGGACCGCGCCAGCGCCCGCACCGGGACCCCCGCGCTGCCTCCTCATCCACAGACACCGCCCCGGGCCCCCGCCGCCGGGCCCCGCGGGGTTTGTTTTCCCCTCAGGAACGCCACCAACGCCCTTATAGGATCACAGAATCGTCAAGGTTGGATCCAAGATCATCCAGTCCGACCATGCACACTGCACTGCCGCTGTTATCCCATAACCACTAAACCACATCAGCCAGCGCCAGATCCAGACGCCTCTTGTACACTTCCACGGACCGTGACTCCACCGCCTACCTGGCAACCTATTCCAATGCCTGACGGCGCAAACAGTGAAATTTTTTTCTAATAGCTAATCTGAATCTCCCCTGTCTTGCCTTAGGGCCATTTCCTCCTGTCGTCTCACTGCAGGCACGGCAGAAAGCAGCCCCAGCTCACTACAGCCTCCTGTCAGGGAGTTGTGCCGAGCGACGAGGTCCCTCTGAGCCTTCTCAAAGCTAAACAAACCCAGCTCCCTCAGCTGTTCCTCATGAGTCATGTTCTCTAGACCATTCCTGAGCCTTGGTGGCCTTCTCTGGATGTGCTACAGCCCCTCAATGTCCTTTTAGAGGTGAAGGGCCCAGAACTGAATGCAGCGCAGCTTCACCAATGCTGAGTACAGGGAAGGAATGACTCCCCTGGTCCTGCTGGTTACACCGCTCTTGATAGAGGCCAGGATGCCATTGGCCTTCTTGGCCACACTGCTGGCTCATATCCAGCTGCTGTCGACCAGCATCCACGAGTCCCTTCCTGCTGAGCAGCTCTCTCTCGAGCCACCCCTGCCCAGTGCTGGAGATGCAAGGGCTTGCTGTGGCCCAAGTCCAGGATGTGGCCCTTGGCCTCACTGAACCTCACGCTGTTGTCCTCAGGCCTCTGAGCGGGTCTGCCCAGGTCTCTCTGCAGAGCCTTCCTGCCTTTGAGCGGATCAACAGTCCCAACCAACCTGGTGTCATCTGCAAATTTACTGAGGGTTGCTTCATCTCTTTTCCTCCAGCCAGCTTCCAGCCCTTGTTGGCTGGAGGCCTTCGGTAGTGCCCTCTGGCAAAAGGTAACAAATTAAGAGGGAAAGAGCCCTGCTGGTGCAGCTGGAACATGGAAGCAGCTGCAGAGCCTCAGCCCAGAACAGGCCCTGCGTTGGCAGCTGTATTGCTGCACTGCAGATCATGTTGCAATCATCAGACATGATCTAAGGGAGGAGATGCCCAAAGACACCTGCACACAGCTGCAGGTGAGCCATGTGATATTCAGGCCAGCCTCGTGGGGCCTTTTCCTAAGGAAGCTTCAGTCTTGTCTGGTTGCAGCAGCTCCTCCCTACAGTTGCACCCATGCATACCAACTTGCCACCTCACATGCCCTCACAGCTTACAGGGGCAGCTCAAAATCTCACCTGGAACACATCAGATTTGTCTCTTGCACTCCAGTGTATCTCCCTCTCCTGCGCGAACACTGTCTTCCAGCACTTCTCCTTGTACCTCCCTTCTCAGCCATGCTATCCCTCCCCAAAAGTCAAATACAGATGCCTCCCTTTTGCTATTCCTCTTCATTTTAGTAATGTGTAAATCATGCTAGAAATCTAGTATGGCTAGTATACTCTAAAAACCACTAGGAAGCACTTGACAGAAAAGTCTTCAAAAGCTCTACTCAGAGATGAGGGAAACAACTCTGTCATCCACAGCCCCTTCAGATGCCTTTGATTCTTCATTTCCCTGGAGAGGAAAACTACTTTCATGGTACTGAACTATCACAGTCAGCTCAGGAAGAAAACATGCTGGTCAGTGCAGGCAGGCAACATCCAAAAGGACATATACTTCCTACCCAAGCAGTCCACTGACCTGAGGCTGCTTGTTGGGACTTTTTCCTCCTTGGCTTCACAGTTGCCTGGCCTTTCATGCAGGACAGGATGTGCACTTGGTCTTCTGCTCCAGGACTGGACATCCAGGCACGAGACACATACACAGGCAACTGGGGCAAGAGACTATGACTGCAAAACCCAATCCAAGGCCAAACATGGGGCAGTCATGCGCTGGAAGAGAGCTGCGCTTCAGTCACATGGGTTTTCAAACAATCTTGAAGACCTGAACAAAATTACAATAACATAGTTAAGCATTAACTTGCTGCCACTTACCCTGTAAACAGCAGCATGGCTGATTCCCTTTGTGCTCTGGAAAGGTCAGAGCAGTTTTGCTCAGTGAACACTCTGAGTTTAATTATGGATATTGAGATGCATCTTGAGTAGTGTACAAATACTAAAATGCTACAATATAAAAGAAGCCCAACTTTATAGACTCTATTGTGCACCAGTTCACTTGGGATAAGTGGCACATGGAGTACAAAAAATGAGCCTGATCCAACAAACTCAGGAAATACAATTACAGTATCAGCTTACCTTGCCTGTCTGGGGATGAATTTGGGTGGGCAGGCATCTCAGGATGCCCCTCGAGAGGGTGTACCCTGGGTAAGGTGGTATCTTCCAGAGATTCATGGACCTTTTCTGTCTCTCACCCCTTCCTTTCAGGACGTCTAAGACATGGCAAATGAGAGAGGTTGCTATTCTTCCCCGGAGAGCTAGAAAGCTTTTCCAGGAGAGGTGTTGGACTGATGAGCTCTTGCACGACTCCAGGTAGGTCTAAGCAAAGCTGGCAAAAGAGCCAAGTGCACCCGAAGTGCTCCTGTGTGTGCTTTGCCCTTGGAGACTTGTGGGGTTTGGAAGCCAGAGGAACTTTCCCCTTCACTTCAGCTGGGCTTGGACGAGCCCCAAAGTACACAGAGTAATGCAACACTGTGAAATTATGAAATGTAGGAGACAACACTCATATTTTCTTAGTACCAAAGGAGAGGCCATTATGTAATGTTTGCTACCACAGGGGAACAGGAATGTCTGCTTGGTTCCATGATTACAGGGGAAGCAGTAGCAAGTTAATGCTTAACTATGTCCTTGCAATTTTGTTCAATCCCAAGACTTAAAAAACTTCCAAACCAGTCTTGAAATGGAAAAAGTCTGGAGCGGTTTTACTACGTGACAACACAAGGCCACCCTACAATCCAATCCACTGCCCTTCCAAAGCAGGAATTTAGTGCCCTCCAAAGAGGGAGCCCGTCAGTCTGCAAGGAAAAGGGGCGATACCGATTTCTCACCCCGCCTCCTACGCGCTTGCCCTGGTGAAGTCACTGACTGTTCCTGTCCTTGTTGTGCTACAAAGTTACAGAAGGCAGTGCTTGGCTATGCTGAAAACACGCCTGCGTGATGCTGGACTGGCCCCAAGTCGGTGTTTTATGAGCACAAACGCCAGGTGGAAGGAAGCGTGCACAGCCACTGCTCGTGCTGCTCCACCACCACTTTGTGGTCTGTGAGCCACGCAGTGAGGGACGAGTACAGCTTGTGCTGCTCCCCACAGGGCTGGCCGAGGAGGTGCGCGCAGTGCCCGGCGGCTGCTGTGGTGCCGGGGAGCCGCCAGCCCTCCTTGTGCAGCCCGGGTACCCCCGCAGGGGCTCCTGCCCCGCTGTACAACCCCACTCTGTGAGTGTGACCAGCCTTCCCGACCAGTTACGGACCGCGGTGCTCATCACTGTGCCGGTGTTACTGCCCGGAGTGGAGGTCCCAGTGGCCAGTTACAGAATCACAGAGTCAATCATTAAGATAGGAAAAGACCTCTGAGATCGAGTTCAACCTGTGACCGATCCCCACCTTGTCAACCAGACCAGGGCACCGACTGCCACGTGCAGTCTTTCCTTAAACACCTCCAGGCGTGGGGACTTCACCACCTCCCTGGGCAGCCCCTTTCCAGTGTCTAATCATTGTTTACATGAAGAAATTCCTCCTGATGTCCAACCTAAACCTCTCCTGGTGCAGCTTGAGGCCATGTCCTCCTGTCCTGTCCCTTGTTCCCTGGGAGCAGAGCCCGACTCCCCACAGCTGCCCCCTCCTGTCACAGGGAGTTGTGGAGAGCAAAAAGGGCCCCCCGGAGGCTCCTTTTCTTCAGGCTGAGCCCCGCCAGCTCCTTCAGGTGCTCCTCTCAGAATGGTGACCCTTCCGCAGCTCTGCTCCCCGCTCTGAACTCGCTCTAGAACACCTCCTGTGTGGGACAGCGACTCCACCACCTCCCCGGGCAGCCCTTTCCAATGGACCTGGCCACCCTTTCTGTGAAGAACGGGGAAGGCTGGAAGGGATCACCGGAGATCACCGGGTCCGGCCTCCCTGCTCGGCTAGGGTGGGAGGGGACCACCGGAGGTCACTGGGCAGGGTCCCTCAGAGCAGGGCTCTCGGAAGCAGCGGTGATGAAGGGGCGAGCCCAGGTCCCCGTGTCCCCAGCCCGTTGTGTCCCCGCGGGCTGTGACTCTCCCCGGGCCCTGTCTCCCACACGGCGCAAGCGCGGCGGCGACGCAAAGGCGCGCGGGGCGGTGACGCCAGGCGCGCGCGGCGGTGACGTAGAAGGCGCGCGCGGCGCCCGCTCATTGCTGTGGCGGCGATGAAGGTGGCGGTGGCCGGGTGCTGCCATGGCGCCCTGGACAAAATGTACGAGACTCTGGAGCTGCTGCAGCGGCGCCACAACGTGTGGCCTGACCTGCTGCTCTGCTGCGGGGATTTCCAGGCCGTGCGCAACGAGGCGGATCTGCGCTGCATGGCCGTGCCGGCCAAGTACCGGCACATGCAGACTTTCTACCGGTGAGTGCCGCCGGCCCGGCCCCGGCCCGGCCCGGCCCGACCCGCGCGGGCTAGGCCGGGTCCAGCAGCTGCCGTGTCTCCGCAGGTACTACTCGGGCGAGAAGAAGGCCCCGGTGCTCACCGTGTTCATCGGCGGCAACCACGAGGCTTCCAACCACCTGCAGGAGCTGCCCTACGGAGGGTGGGTCGCGCCCAACATCTACTACCTAGGTAAGGTCCCGCTGCTCCAGTCCCGGTCCCCCGGCGATTCTCGCCACAGCCCCTGCGCTGCCCGGTCTCTCCGTGACCGCCCTCCCGTGTTCCGCAGGTTACGCGGGCGTGGTGCGGTTCCGCGGCGTGAGGATCGGCGGCATCTCGGGTATCTTCAAGTCTCACGACTACCGGAAAGGTACTGGGGCAGCGGGACCGGCGGGGAGAGGAGAGCCGGGGCCGCGCCGTGGTGGGAGGGTCTGGCTGTGCTCAGCCCCGAACCGTCTCTTAGCCTGCAAACCACCCTTGGTTAAATCCACGGATTTTTCTGGAGTTGGTAGATGAGTCAGTAGCTGCCCGGCGACCACAGCATTCCAAGGTGCCTTTGGAGCATTGTTGGAACAGTGTGGATTTTTCCGTGGCAGTGTCCTTTCAGCGTGCAGTGCATCACTGCTAGGTTTTCCTTGGGTGAAAATGTTTATAACTGTGACATTATATAAGTGTATTATCCTGCCCTGAGGTTTAGGGTGAGCACATCTGGTTCCTGTTGGTTATGTGGGTTTGTATTCAAGAGTTCTTCCTGGGAAGGGTGGCAAAAATCATGTCACAGATAATATCCCATGTCAGTGAGTAGAAGATAGTTTATTCTTTCTGATCTCAGCACTTGAAAGAGTTATCCTTGTGGTTACTGTACTGTGCTGTCTTTACTAACAAACAGCTTCAGAGAAGCTTTGCAGGTGGCTTTTAAGCTGCAAAGTACTGAACTAGTTTTCTACCCACACTTGATTCTGTCTAATACCTGTCAATGCTAATTAAATTTGCTGTCATCAGGGGGACACTGTACATCTGAATATCACATGAGGGAGATGAGACTTTTGGCAAGAACTAAAAAAGCATTTTTTCTGTCAATTCTGTAGAGTATGTAGGAGCTATGCTAGGCGTTCATGTTTTTTGTCCCAAGGCAAAGTTGGAAACCCCTCCCTTTTGTCAGGGTACATGTTGGTGCTTCCAGAGCCTGTGGTGCCTGTGGGCAGTGACAGGGATGTTTAGGCTGCTGCTGAACCTGTTAAGCTGTAGTTTCATGGTGGGTGGCAGCACTCTGAATAATCACAAAAAATCACAGCCTTGTATGTCCCCAAAAAGCTGCTGTGTAGGAGGGAGCTAGTGATTCAGGCAATTATTCTTGTTTTCAACATCTCAGGCCACTTTGAGTGCCCACCATACAACCAGCAGACCATCAGAAGCGCATACCATGTGAGGAATATTGAAGTCTTCAAACTCAAACAGGTCAGTGAAAAGCCTATTTTTAAAAATAAGGGTAATTTTCATTAATTTAGAAATAGGAAGTTAAAGCTACTCTGATCAAGTATGCTGGATATTGAACCAAAACATGTTTTAACACGTTGATCTGAGGGATGTTTCCTTTGAGGAGGAATATTGTGCTTAGCCATTATCTCTTTTAAATAAAGCTTTTGAAAATTTCATGAGGAAGAAGATGCCTTTGTGGGCAGAGGACTTGCTCTCTAGCTATGATTTCCTCTGAGTGCCTGGCTTATGGTGATGATATGAACTCTTTCATAAGGCAGTATAAAACATAGCTGGCTGCCCCAAGTAATTTCTAAACTCCTTTGTCAATATGTTGTATTTATGCTGTGTGCTTTCTGGCCTGACAGCTAAAGCGTCCCATTGATATATTTATGTCACATGACTGGCCAAGGAGCATCTATCACTATGGAAACAAGAAACAGCTCCTCAAAATGAAATCCTTCTTCCGTCAAGAAGTGGAGAGCAACACATTGGGAAGCCCTGCTGCTTCAGAGCTTCTGCAACACCTGAAACCCACCTACTGGTTCTCAGCACATCTCCATGTTAAATTTGCAGCTTTCATGCAACACGAGGTAAAGGGGGATAGAAAATGAAGAATGTATGTGTCCCAGGCAGACTTTAGAACTCTAGTGCAGGTAATCATGTCCAGAAAAGCAATTTAGTGGTTTTAGTTCTTAAAACTCATCCTAAACTGTGAACGGTTAAGTGGTGTTAGGACTACTATTTCATGTAAATTAAAGAGATGTTATAAATGAGGGATGTAACTCCCTAATCTTCTTCAGGAACAGCATGGAATAGCTAAAGTTACTGTTCTTGAAACTTGTTAATTTAACTGTATAGAAAACCACACTCCTGCTGTGTTGGGAAACAAGACAACTTCAGAAAAGGTGATAAAGGGGTGACTGAAGAGGGTGGTTACCTGAGGGTGGGAGGATCCCTGTAGGACAGCTTTGCAGGTCTGGTAGCCAGGGGTTAAGCCAAAAACCAGCCTGTAGTTGAAGCAATTATTCCTAAGGGTGGTGCCAGTGCTGTTCCTCTTTGCAAGTTATTTATCTGTAAAAAATATAACTCCAGACCTTGTAGGCTCAACAAGTATGTTTCCAATTAAGCTACAGTTTTTCTTTTTGCGCTGGATGAGCTCACATGCCTTGGTTAGTGCTGAAATGCAACTCTTGCTTTATCTTGCTATCATCTGCATCCTGCTTCCTATTAGACTCACAGGGAAGTCTGTCCTTCTTTGTCCCTGCTAATTTTCTATTTCAGAAAGTATTTTTCTGTAGAAATCACTCTTTTAAACCTGTCTGTAAGCTTGTTTAGAATGGTCAAATTTCACTGAAGTGCTAATGACTGTGTTAACACCATTTGTTTCCTAGGCAAACTCCAAAGACGAGTTACCAAAAGCAACCAAGTTTCTGGCTCTGGATAAATGCCTGCCACACAGAGACTTCCTGCAGGTGATGAACATGTGTAGAGGGTTTTCACTTTAAGTATTCTGTTTGTTTGAATCGCTAGTGCTATTCTTAGATATAAGATGAAGAATAGTGCTGATAAGTGGAGGAATTTTAAAGAAACTAGGAATGGTCTTTGTAGGATTTTGTCCTGAACGAAGCAGACGGTGTTGTGTAGGTGCTGTGTTGCCTTAATCCTACCATTTCCATCCACCTTAGAACAAGTACCTGACTTCAGTGGATGAGTCTAAAATAGTTTGCTGTGAGAGTGAGCTGCTGACAGCATGTTCTTTAGAGTAGCTTTTTTTTATCATCCCAAAGGGAAGGTGGTTCATTGTCTGTCCTTTGGATGTGTGGTGGGATCTATTTGCCCTAGTAATTACCTTTGAAGATGGAAGAGTGTATGAGAATGGGCTTTATCTATGCAAAGGGACATGAGTGCTAGTCCAGACTTAAAATCCTGCAGCAAACTTTCAGTTAGTCATAGAAGAGTTTAAAAACATTTCCTGTTAATTCATTGCTGTGCTAAGAGTGGGTGTTCATACAGCAGAATGACTGTTCCTGTCAATTCTTGGTGTGTATCCACTTNGCGGCTCGGGCGGCGGGGCGATGGGAAAGGGGCTCCTTCACCAACCCCCGCGGCAGCCGGGCCCGCTGCCCTCCGCAGGGCGGAACGGGCTGTAGCTGGAACGACAGGGATGGGCACACCCGGGGTGGCAACCAAAATGTAGTAAAAAGTCTGGGCAATGCCTGGAGCCACAGGGATGTCTGGGCAGACACAGGGTGTCAGGTTAAAGTGTAGCAAAACTCACCCACTATAAGGAGAAGTAGTGAAGGACAGAACTCTGAGGTAGCAGTGAATTCTTCCCGCAGCAGCGCCTGGCACCAAGACCACGACCGTCTCGCCTCTGATCCTGAGAGCGAGGGCCAAGCCCAGCCCCTCACCCCCAGCCAAAATCTCACAGTATCTCTGCCTTTCCCGAGAGATACCCCCCCAGCTAAGAGATGTAGCAAGCTGCACCCCCCCCTACCCCATCCTGGCCACATCTTTTGTCTCTCTTAACTATCTGTCGTTTTGGTCTCTTAGTCAACAAATGGGAGAAAAATTTCCTAAGAAAAAAAAAGAGAAAAATCATAACCTCCAACAGAAGTTAGCATGAATTTAGGAACAGGCAAATTCTGTTTCTAAGTTGCATCACTGTCGAGTTGCTGGCAATAGGGAGGGAGTGTGTTCTGCTTTTTAATTGCTGTAAGCTAAAATTCAGAAATGCCTTTTTTACTGTTACTGATTGTCCTTCGTTAGCCCCATATGGGGGACTGGCTTGAAAGGACTTGTTTGGTTCAGACCACTAACTCAGTGTACTTTAAACTTCATTGAAACTCTGTACAGTGAAAGTAACACTTGAAACTTTAATCAGATTCTGGTGTCAAGAGAAATAACTCACTTCTTCTGTTTCCTGTGTGTTTGTAAGCAGATAATAGACGTGGAGCATGATCCCAATGCAGGCGACTCACTGGAGTATGATGCTGAGTGGATTGCAGTCCTCAAGGCCACCAACAGTCTTGTTAATGTGACCCAGAGCTCCTGGAATATGCCTGAAAAGAATGGCCTCCATGCCAAGTAAGTTGTCTGCAAAATACAGGAGAAAGTGTGGTTTGTTTATTTGTTTTTCTGGACTGGAAGTAAAGTTATGTTGGAATCGTGTTTCTGTTCTGCAGCCTGTAATGCCTGTAGGACTTGCTAAATGCCTTGGAAAGAAAAGGGGATGTTCACAAAAGATATACTCTAAAGCATACAACTTCTTTACTGCTCTACCTGGGCAGTTAGTTTTGTTTTGCAAACTTAGATATCAGCATTTGAGGGACAGAAACTACAGCGTGAGGCTGAAAATCAGGCTAGGTTATGGGTGTGGGTTGACATAATACAAAAATCTTTGGTGGGGAGAAGGGTGTCTCAGTACTGACCAAAAGAAGATTAAAACCTTCCTGAAAAAGCATTTGAGGAATAAAGTGTCTGTTGTAAGATGAATTTATAATCCATCTTTGAAGGTTGCACTCTGCAGTGGGAACAGGCAATACCTTTTGACTTGCTGCACTTGTTTAAACTTTATGCACTTTTTTAGGTGGGATTACAGTGTGACAGAAGAAGCCATTAAAGAGGTGTTAGAAGAGCTGAACAACGACCTCAAAATTCCTTGCAACTTTACACTGACAGCTGCTTGTTACGATCCCAGCAAACCCCAAAAAAACTTGGAGCCAGTTCATACCATCAATCCACAGACCACTGAGTTCTGTGCCCAGTTTGGCCTCACCGACATCAATGACAGGATCCAGCAGGCTAAAGAAGAGGGCTCAGGACGAGGGGAATGTGAGGAGGAGGAGGAAGAGGAGATGGACAGTACTGGGTCAGCAGAGGAACCCAGTGAATACAATACAGATAATTCTGGCCTCTCATCCTTTAATCCAGATGAAATAATGCTGGATGAAGAAGGTGGCGATGAAGACTTGAGTACATGTTCTGTAGATCCCTCCCCCGATCACCCTCCTGAGTTCTCTACGAGCTTCTCCGACATCCGGATCATGCCAGACTCCATGGCAGTGTCATCTGATGATGCCATGGACTCCAACAACGAGGAACTGGAGAAGTCTGGTGGGAGCAAGCAGGTGCAGGAAAAGAGCTCCACAGAGAGGTCATTAAAGCGAATTGGTGGTGATGAAAACAGGAACAGTGGTGTTAAAAAAATCAAGAGAAGGAACCAAGCTATCTATGCTGCAGAGGATGAAGATAAAACAGATTAATGCTTCACAAGGTGTGCCACTAAAGTTCTCTCTCAGCCTTTTTGTGGGAAGGTGGTGAGAATTCATGCTTTTAATGTTATGTGATCTTAGTCACGTTACTTTCCTAAGCTCAGAGGCTGGATGTACTTCACACAGGGAAGGCGATTTACCAGAACAGACATCAAAGAAAGAAGCTGAGATTTTTCCAACAAAGTACTTTGTCAAAGGATGCAAAGCTCATAGATCCTTGATTTTACTTCAGTTCTTGGTGGATGGTGTATACTCCATATCTTCAGCTGAACAAGACTCACCATGTTTGTTTAACAAGAACTCAGACTCTTAGCCTGAGTCCACATGAGAGGATGTCTGACTTACAAGACTGAATGATTTTATTTTATTGCTTTTGTCTTGTTTTATACTGAACTATTAATACAAAGTAGCATACGCAATAACTCTGTGAATAAAATTTGAAAATAGAATTCCCATGACAACAAAACAGCAATAGAAGAATGAATATTTTTGTTTCTGGTGATAGTCATGCCACAGAAAAACTTCATGATCATAACCAAAACAATGTGTATTGTTCAGGATTGGCTTTTAATTACAGTTTTGATAGCAAACCAAGTCTCTTGATTTGGAGGATGATGGTTTTATGGGGACCATGGAAGAGTACCTCTCTGTTCTTAAAAACTCATCTGTATTCTGTTTCTTAAAACTTGAGAACAGTGTCTTAAAATGGAAGTAGGAAGGACAGCTTCCTAAATGCGGACATCACCGCCTCTCAACTCCGACTAATTAGGGCTGTGTTGTGTGTTCATACAAGGTGGTGGGTGTTTATAAGTTGCCTGAGACAGTAACACCTCCCATTATCATTAGCCTCACTTTTCACTTGTCACTTCATTAGCTGTAACTTGCTGAACTCTTAAAACTGGATTTGGAATCTTCCAAAGTACCTTTGTAATCTTCACTTGAGGGAGATCAGGAGCTGCCAGAATAGAGATCCTCTAGGACACATTTTGCCCTGAATTATTAGCAAATGGCACTCCTTTGGCCTAAGAGGCCATGGGGATAAAACGGAGTGAATTCATGAAAATGGCAATGTTTTCAACCATATGTCATTAGACTCATTAGCCTTCCTCACAGATGGATTCTTAGATGGAATTCCTCATGTCTATGCTGCCCTGAGAGCAGAAGTAGCTCCTGAGCTTTTCCTGCTCCAAGGCACTGGCAGTGTGGAGGAGAAAGCATCCTGACAGGAACAGGGAACTGGACAGGGAGCAGTGGGTGAGATGCATCAGTGGATTGTGTATCAAGGGTCGGGAATTCTGTCTCTGAATCGCTTCCACGGTCCGGGGTTCATCTTGCTTCCTCTCCTGTCAAGCCGTTCACTACAAAAAGTAAACATGTTAAGTATTCAAGGGCTAGAAAAGGGCATAATTAATGCTCTCAACAGTTCAATTAACAGCTCATCTGTCGGAACAGCCGCTAAAAGTGCTGTGCTGAGGTATGAGGAGAAGCTGGGAGTAACCCGGGTGTGACACTCAGGGTATGTAAAACAGCTGTGAAGTGTCAGGTAAGTTATTGAAGCAGATGAAACTAAGACCAAGGGTCTTGGGTCTGCAGTGGTAGTCTTAATTATGCCTCATGATCTGAACACTATAATGGAAATAAAGTATTTTAAGTATAAATTGTGTTACGGACTTTGAAAAGCCTCCCGAGGAACTCGAGCATAGCATTGAGCTCTCAGGGTCTCTGCACTGGAATAGAAGATGTATCTTGTATGTAACAGACTTTTCAGTCTGATTCCTTATGTTTTTAAAACAAACTGTTTTGTCGTGTGTTGTCCCATGCCTCCCCCCCTTCTGACAAATGTGTTTCTAGAAGGCAGGAGACTTGGACAAGATACAATATTGATTTTTGATCCTTTAAAATATTTTTTTAATAAAGTATTTCAGCATCTATTGAGCAGAGTGCAGCTGGTAAATACAGTGAATATAAATGCTTTTTGAGTGTGAATCATGTCTGACCTCTAGAATTGCCGTGCCCTTTCTTGCAGTTGTTCACACCCTCTTTGCAGTGTCCTCCCCTACCTTGCTCTCATCCATAGTGGATATTCCCTGTCGGCAAGATTCTCTGCTGCAAGGAGGATTCAATAGAAGCTCTGAGCTTCTCCAGTAACGGCCAGATACTTCAAAAATATGGAAAATTCTAGGGAACGCTGACAAATTTAAATCGGCTTTTAAGGCCCAGAGTCTTCAGTTCTCTTTAAAAAGAAGATTTAGAGTCTCTTTGAAAACTTTTGAAATTTTGATGAGAAACCTCTGGAAAACGTTTCTCTGTACAACCCTTGTATTGCAGTTTTTTCAGTGTGTGCACTCGGTCTAAAACTGTTTTTGCTGTTAGTGGTGCTTGAGAGAAGTGTTCGCCTGTTCCATCCCAGGCCAGCACACAGCTACTTTCACAGCATGTCATCAGTCTGCTCAGAGAGAAACAGCAGAGAGGTATATAGCCTTGTTTAACAATGGAGTATTTTAAAAATAAAGCTATTAAAGTCACCTTGTGACTGTATCCCAAGGTATTCTTATTGTGCTCCTGCTATCCTGTGCAGTTTCTAGCAGCTGCCAAACCTCTGTTTTCCTGGGAAGAGCAAAGGTTGAGCTGTGTGAACCAGAGATGTGATGTTTCTGCTTTTTTTTTTTTTTTTTTGTTTTACCATCCTCCTGCCACTTAGTTCTGACTTCAGGGTGGGTACAGTCAGTGTCCCCATGCCTCAGGCTCTGTAACAGTGGGGCTAATAAAAAAATAGCAGATCTTATAGAACCTGTCGCACATCTTAGTGAAGTCCTGGGTTCTTTGGGGTGTTTTCTGTGAAAAATCCAAAACCAAACAAATCAATGCTGGCAACAAAAGCAATGACAAAATAAAGGTACCCAAATCGTTTGTGTGCAGTGAGGCTGAGGTGAAAGGGCGGGCTCGGCTCGGCTCGGGCTCGTTTCGGTTNCCTCTCGGTGAGTGCCGCGGGCCGGGCCCTGCCTGACCTTGGCCCCCGCCGGGCCCCGCTGTCCGGCGGCGCCGGGAGCGGCCGTAGGGCTGCGCCGGGAGCGGGGGCGGTGCGGGCGGCGGGGCCACGCTCCTTCCCTCTGCCCCTCGCGCCGCAACTTCTCCCGTCGCGGGTTTTCTCTCTATGAGGAGCCCGTTCCGTGGCTCCGGAGGCACCGGCGCTCTGGACGTGTCGTTCGCTGCTGACACGGCTCGGGCTCGCCGGCCCCGGGCAGCGGCTGCTCGGCACGCGGAGGGCCCTGGCGCTGCCCTTCCTCGGNGGCTCGGCTCGGGCTCGTTTCGGCTTCGTTTCGGATCTGCTCAGGCTGGGCTCGGCTCGGGCTCGGCTCCGCTNGAGCGGGGGCGGTGCGGGCGGCGGGGCCACGCTCCTTCCCTCTGCCCCTCGCGCCGCAACTTCTCCCGTCGCGGGTTTTCTCTCTATGAGGAGCCCGTTCCGTGGCTCCGGAGGCACCGGCGCTCTGGACGTGTCGTTCGCTGCTGACACGGCTCGGGCTCGCCGGCCCCGGGCAGCGGCTGCTCGGCACGCGGAGGGCCCTGGCGCTGCCCTTCCTCGGGGGCTGCGGAGCGGGGCAGGGGCTCCCAGGTGCGCTCGCAGCCCGCCCCGGAGCGGGGGCTGTGCCGGAACCGGGGCTCTCTCCTCGCGGCGTCCCGGCTCCTGCGGCAGGGAGGAGCCGCCGTGCTGCGGGAGCCTCTGACAGCCGCCTGCCCTTCCCTTCCTTCCCCGGGGACGGCCCAGGGCGTACAGCGGTCCTGCTGCATCGCACGGGTGCTGCGAGTAGCGATGCAAAAGGTGCAGCCCAGGTGCTGCGGCAAGAGCTGAGGGTCGGCGCTTTTCCTTCTGTTCCCTGAAAAATTCATGTCGGTTAAGAGATCCGTGAAACTGATCTTGTCGACAAATTATTTTTTTGGGGGGACTGCCTGCATGTGAATGCCCGTTTGTATCTTGCAGGCCTCGTAGCTGATGGGGTGGAAGCCAGGATATTTTAGAAAGAGAAAGCTGCGGGATCTTTGAAGTCTATTAGAGTTCTACATGTAAATACATAGGTCAGATAGCTAAAAGTCTACTGCGGTTCTCAAAAATACTGTTTTTGGTTACACGGTGGACGTGTATCTATCTGTAGGATTTACGTGGCATAATTTAATAGTGTTCCTGGAGACAAAGGAGCCCTGCTGCCTCTAGACGATTCTTCCCTGTGATGTGAGACCACAGGCAAGAAGCTGCTGGTGCTTCTTGACATCGGGGTGAGAAAACAGGAGTAGACTCAGCCCCAGAGCAGATACTTGATAAAGCAAGGAAGAGTTTTCAATTCCCTTAGAGCTTCTCTCAAGGAAAAGTCATAAGGAAAAAATGGCAAAAGCTTAATGAACAGAGAGCTGGTGAAAAGGAAAAAAAAAGGTGAGATAATGGAAACACACCCTGGCATGTGTTCGTGAGAACCTGGAGGGAAAATTCCCTTTCCCACCCTTGTGTTTTGGAATGCTTGCCATCTCTGACTTTGGATCTTCTCAAAAGGAATAACAAATCAGTGGTGCATAAGTGTGTAGCTTACAAGCATGGTCCTGTTGCCGAGAAGAGAATTTGCTTTGTGTTATACGGCACTATGGGAATGTTGTGGGGAATACTGTGCTGCTGTCCCTTTGGAGGTGTGTGGTGCAGGCTCTGAAATGTAGGTATGTTGCGACGAAGTAAGTTACAGAAAAACATCTTGTTAGGAGCTTCCTTCTTCTGGAGAGCTTGTTTGTGGGTATGGTTCTTGAGCAACATAAACTTCTCTTTGAAACTTTTTCTTACAGGAATTAATTTTTATTCTATATAGTAATCAAAAGTAACAAAATTGCAATTCAAGGCAGTGCTGATAACTG
Organism: Rhipidura dahli; assembly: GCA_013399225.1. NCBI lineage: Eukaryota > Metazoa > Chordata > Aves > Passeriformes > Rhipiduridae > Rhipidura > Rhipidura dahli. The sequence continues at coordinate 192,219 of VXAC01008238.1, read as the reverse complement.
CAGTTCATAAATAATTCTCTGTTAACTTTCTTTGACACTTACCATGTTGTTATCTATGTTATGCACCTCATCTTCTCTAAATTCCGCTTGAACACAGGGTTATCTTTGTGTGATGTTGCCCAGCAGTAACACACTGCACATTTCAATGTAATTCTGTGGGTTCCCTGCCTCTTGCCTGGGTGGTTTTGTAGACTTGCTGCTGCATAAGTCATTGTATGAATTGATATAAACTATTGCAATTGTTTGTTCTCTCTCTGCAGGAGGTCACAGCCAGTAGCCGCCACTATGTCGATAGATTGTTTGACCTCGATCCCCAAAAAGTCCTGCAAGGTGTCATGTAAGTCATTGAAACACTCTTGGGCTCTTGCTTGTGCATAGGTCAGGTGTACTTGATCTTACCAGAGTGATAGGTCAAGGGCAAGAAGCTCTTCCTGTGGTTTTTTTGAGAAATGTAGTTGGCAAATCTTAATACAAACAAGTCAGTATTGATAGAGATAGTATTGATATAGACTCTCATTCTGTAGTGCATATGGTTCATAACACAGCCTCCCAGTTGCCAGAAATGAGGTTAAACATTCTGTGAGCCCTGAACATTTTTTCAGATATATTTCTGCCTTTTGGTCGCATTTTACTTCTCTTCCAGGTCTGTTGAGACTCTTTTCTCTTACTGCACTGCCAAGTCAGTGTACCTGCCTCTTACTCCTTCCCCTGCTGCCATGCCTGCGTGTTGGCTTTGACATTTTTAATGCTAGGCTTGTGTCTCCCCATGGGAACTGCAAGCTGCAAGAGAATGCTTCCACAGAACTGAATTTGGATGCAAGCTGTATTTCAGTATTCTGTTTCATGCCAGCGGTCAGGGTAGTGACTGAGAGAGTGAGTCAAGGAGCAGGAGTGAAACTGCTGCAAAGCTCTGGTTGTTCTCTTGCTGTCCTTGGGCCACGAGCTTTCCACTAGAACCACTTTTCCAGCAAAGTGGCAAATGAGACCTTGCCCAGGACTGACTTTGATGGTGAAACCAGACCAGACCTTTTTGGGCTTACCAGTAGCTTGCTGGCTGTGGCTGTCTGCTGAAGTCAGGGGAACAAGTGGATCAAAAAGCCAAGACTGTTGGTTGTGTTGCTTAGCATGACCTGAGGTGTTTCTTTTTTGCAGATGAAAACAGTTTATCCAGGTGTCCAGGGGCAACAGGTCAGTGTCCCTGTAAAATACATGAAGACCCCAAAACTGTCCTGGGAGCTTTCTTGGTTGGAATAACCCCTTACCTGTATAAGAACTTCTAATACCTCGCTGTAACTGTGTATAGGCTCTTAAGTCTGCTCTAGGGAGTCTGGTTTTGCTTCCACCCCTTGGCCTTTGTAGTTCCCTCCTCATAAGGGTGGTGGGGTGGTCCTGGGGAAGGATGTGTCTCATCCAGTGTCCCAGTGGGGTGACTGAGCCCCTCTTTTCTCCTAGCAGATGCTCTGAGGCATGGCTGGCACTCCGTCCCTGCTCTCCTTCCTTTTCAAAGGACTGGAGCCCACAACCCTTGGTAATCCCTTCCCTGTCTTTTGATATGTTACTCATTTTTTGAAGTATAACTGGTCTCCCAGAAACAGGAGTTTTAGGCAGCATCTTTGTCTCAGATAACATCTGAAATTCTTCATCTTGTCTGTGGGTGTCAGTGGATTCTATGCTGAGATCCTTTTCTTGTATTTATACACAAGAAAATACCAATTTATTTCATAATATCTCTCACAGGGCAGATTTGGATGGTAAAACTGTATTTGTGATGCTCTGGCTGAAATTTTAATTGTGAGAGTATCTTTACTGAGTCTGAGCCAGTCCTATGTGGCAGATGTGTTGTTTTTGAAATATTGGTGGGTGGCTGTGTGACAGTCCAATTTAGAAAAATTGATATAAAAGAATAAGAATATAAAAATGTATATAAAAGATGGAATTTAGAGTCATGTATTTGAAACATTTCTGTCAGTCCAGAATTCTTTTTGGGTAGAAAAATACTGCTTTGTCCTTCTTTCTTTGATTTCAGGGTATATGCAGAGGTATTGGAAGTTGGAATGAACTGGTATTTGGGGTGGACTAGGAAAGGATTAAAGTTTTTCCAGAAGTGCCTGTCAGAAGCTTTACCAAATATGCTGCATCCTTTGCAGAGAATCTTTGTTTCCAAAGATGTGCTGGTTTTTCCCTGCATCCTGGCTGGAAATACTGATGACCTAGATTTTTGTTTTGATTGATGGAACTGTATGAATATCAAGAATCAGAAAATGGGCTGTTGTAAGAGGCTTTGTTTCTGCAGATTGTCTTCAGTTACAATAGGCCTGTTTTTCATATGCTTGAATGAATAACTTGGGCTTGGGGCTTTTTTTCATTGCGTCCTTGTAATTTTAATGAAACCCAACTTCTGAATGAGCTTTGATAAAGGTAAAATGTACCTAAATGCTTCTTGAACTTGAAAATCATGCCAGTCCAGTTTTCATCTTGTAACTTGAGAAAGCTTTAATTACATATTCTGAAAACATTTAAATGATTAAAATCTCTTTTTTTTTCCCTTTCTTTCCCATGAATTTTCAGAGAGGTGGTGTTTAGCGTTTTCTATGTCCAGACAATAAAGCTTTATCTGGTTAGGAGCTTTTTTGTTTTCCTTCTACTGGGAAAACAGAAACCATTTCCTTGTTGTCCAGTACTGCTACATGTGGGTCTATTGATCTTATTTCAAAATGCCAAGTTTCCTGCAGAACTTCGGTTCACATCATTTCTGTCCTGCTCATGTGAGTATTGATAGTGGGTAGGAAGGGGAGAATTGTGAGTACCTGCCACTAAATCCTGAATTTCTGTTCAGGATTTGAAAAGTTGAGATGACTACTACCTTTTTTACTGTACCTGGTAGTGAACTAAAGTGTTCAAAGCCCATCTCCATACCCACATCTGTGTGGCAGTATGTGTTTTTACCTTCTACTTACTGTCTTTGCAGATGAGCAAGGTTAATACAGTAATTCCCTTCTGTAAACATGAACTCTACATTGTGGCCATGCTAATGCTTGAGAGGTCTTTACAGGTTTGCTTTGTGTCTCCTTAGGTGCTTCTGTGACCCTTTCCTCTTGCTGTTGTAGAGCTCAGGTTTTCTCCAGTGTGCTCTGAGTGCATTCTGCAAGGTCAGCACTGATGTCAGGTGTGCAGCTCTCGAGTGCAGCTCGTGTTGGCAGTCCTTGCACTGCCTCATACAGATACTGCAGGGCATTAAATGCTGTGGTCTCTCAGAGGTTCTCTTCAATGTTTTGCTGTTACTGGTAGAGGAGCAGAACAGAAGTGGCTCTGTAAATTTCTGTGTTTTTATGAGAGCTTAATTTGTCCCAAGGTGGTTGCTGCAACATCATCTTGTGCTTTGCAGTATTTATTTATTTTTTTAAAAGCATTTCTGCGTTGTGATCCTTAGACTGTCATTTGCTTTTCACCTGCCATTAAGCTCAGGACCACATTGTTCAGATGCAAGACTGATACCTGTTTTTATCCTCTAATTTATTTGCTGGTTGGGGGCTTCTTTGAGAGACATTTTGTCATGCTTACATTTAGCCTGGTGCCTTCCAAGTGGCAATCTATCATTTTATGGAGAGCTGTGTAATCCCACCTCAAGGCTGGGTTTGAAAGGAGCATCCTTTCTGACAAGCCTGGCTTACTCAAGGTCCCAACTCTTTCTCATCAGGCTGTTCCTCAGCAGTCAGAGGGTGTCATCCTTTAAGACTTGTAAATCACCATCTTTGTAGTGCGCTGACAGTTCCTGTGCTACTGCTGTCCCTCTCCTTTATGGCCAGCAGGAATTAGTAGACAAGCATTTTCCAACCTTGTGTGAGCGTTTTATTTCTCAGCATGATGCAAGAAACATCCTATAGAAATGGCACATGGTCCTCACACTGTGTGTGTTTTGCATCCAGCTTTTTTTATTTTTCTATTTTGGGTCTGTAATAAGTGTTCCAGGCACACATTTAGATGGCTGTGAAATAGTGTGCTGTGTTCTCAGCTATGGCTGTCAGAGGGATCATCAGTGCAGTGTTCACACATGCCCACTGCAAAAACTCTGTGAAATATGAGAGGCAACTTCATGGAGTGGGAAGAGAGGAAATTCCCATCTCAGTTCTAATGGAGCAACAGGTACCCCCCTTCAGACAGTTGGGCAAAGGCTACTTCTGCTTCTTGTTCTTGTCTATTAAACAAATCTTCTGTAACACTAAGTGATGAACAGCACTTGTTTCCACATTTTGCATCCCAAACAGCTGCATCACATTTTCAGTCTCAGTGGACACTTCTGAACCTCAGTTTTCTGCAGGAGCTGTTTTGGTTTTGTGCATATTCCCTTGGCCCTGTGGAAACAGAGCAGTCCTTAGAGGATTGTTCCTGTCATAGTTTGTCCCTGTATTTGGTCAATTCTGTTGTCTCCTAGACAGTACACTGTTGTAAATGCATATCCTGCATGAAACTTGGAGGTGTTATTGGCTAACAACAGGTGATGTAATTTTCTGAAGCGTTGTTTTTGTGCAGAGTCATTCATGTGTTAAGGGAAGAGGCTCCTCCGTCCCTTGTTGGTGCTTTGTGAACTGCAGGATGGGCTCTTTGTGGCTTGGAGCTGGGAAGCTGCAGGATGTGACAGAAATTGGAGCAGGTTTAGGTGGTGCTGGGAGCACTGCTCCATTTGTTGGGTTTTCTGTTTCAAGAGCTGAGCTGTGAAGGAAGGCTTTTCAGAGGGAGAGGAGGAACCAAAAAGCTTAAACATCTGAGAATTAAGTAGTGCTCTGTGAAGAGGGGCTTTCAGTGCAGTGGTTTTTGTAGTCAGGTGGAAGGATGGCGTAGACAGAGGGAAGAGAGGGAGATGCACTTCAGTGCAAGTGTGTTCCTGTCATGGAGAAAAGGTACTCACAACTTTAGTGCCTTTTTTATAGAGCAGCAAAAGGTGCATATGCAGAATAGCTTTCTTTGGCAAAAGTTGTTATGTGTTGTAACTCCTGGTCTAATATTTAGTGGTGGGCTAAACTTCAGGAGTACCTGTGACATTTGGCCAGCAATTTCAGCCTTACAGGAATGTTTAATATTTCAAGCCTTGCAGTTACTGCTCTGAACTTGAGAGCACCAGAGCATCAGAGAATGATGGTTATTGACTCTGTTTCACTTCTGCCTTTGAGATGGCTGTGAAGCCACTTTTCTCCAAAGCCCCCTGCTGATCCCACCCTCGGCGTGGTGATACTGTTGCTGTGGTGGTTTCAGGCTCGGAGTCAGATGAGGAGCAGGAGAGAATGGGGTCAGCACTGGTCACAGGAGTCCTGAGGTGGGACTCAGCCCTGCTCAAGCTGAGCACAGCTGAACACTACATGGCCATTCAGAGTTTACCTTGCCCTTATTAATCTGTTATACAAAGGCACTGGCTGCCTGCAGGGGAGGGCACATGCAGCAGGCAGCTGAGGGAGAAGTCGTTCTGCCCTTTGGGGATGTGGGAGGTGTTGTCAAGGCTGAACTCGGAGGCTGGGCCTGAGGAATCATTGCCACAGAGCCAGCAAGGCTGCTGAGTTTGTGATTCTTCATATTTGGTGTTGGGAGTTTTTGGTTCCAAGCTGCCAGTTTGCACTGATTGGAATCAGTATTAAAAAAAAGTTGAATTTAGTGGCTTTCCAAAAGAAGCTCATTTTCCATTTATGATATGGAACATTGATGCTAATGCCCTGTAAAGGGTTGGCATTTCTAGTAACATGCAAAGGACAGAACTCTGTTTACCAATTAATTTGTGTACCAGATGATTCAGCTGACTTTAGTATATATGCTGTGGTGCTGGTGCTGAACTGATAATGTCAATTGCTGAGATGCTTTTCTTTGGGGATTGTAGCAGGAAGGCTAGCTCATAGCTCACTTGCTAAAATACACGTCAAACAGGCATTATCTGAAATGTCCAGAAACTCCAGAATGAGAGAGTTTATGGGCCTGTAGATATTAGGGGATTTCTGTTCTTAGTAACACCCATTTGAAAAAGGGAGTTTAAATATGACTAGGCCAGTACATCATCTTAGCTCTGATAGCTATTTGGAGATAAAAATCAGAGGTTTTGCTTCATGTCCTTCTGACACTAGATTATTATAATCTTATGGGTAGTAGCTATGTTAAATTAATAGGGTTTGGTGATTCATTGATGGTTGCTGGCCTAAGGTGCAGTGGACAGTGTCAAACAATATTCTAAGCTCACATCTAGAACAGCCAACGAGAGATCGTTTGTTCCTGTCCTGAACGAAACTTAAAACTTTTTCAGTGGATCACTTGTGGTGGGCAACATTCTGTAGATAAAGAGTGGTGGGCTTAAAATGGGACAATGGACAAAAGTAACTTTAAATAAAGGGACAGTGAATGAAGAACAGTGCAGTAAAATTGTAGTGTTATGGATACCTCTTGGTTTAATGAAATTTCATTTAATTTTTGCTTAAGCTGTGGGATGTACTGCTAAATGCTGAAGGCAGTCCTTCATACTGGGAAGTGAAGTATCCTTGGGGGGAGATAGAGACATTAAAAAACAAGGTACCACAGTTACTTGTATTTGATATTTTGGGTCATCCGTGTGAAGCAGCAGTGGTGGAGCTGCTCTTCTCATGTGGTTTGGCTGTTTCGGGACAGTTGTGAAAGAAGTGTTTTGCTGATCTGGCATCACAGAGCAGGGATTTTCTGAGTGAGGATTTGTGAGAGTTCTGCTGAGCTGCAGCTGTTTTGCTCACACATCTTTTGGGATAATTCTTTACTGTTAGGACCTAGTGTGGTTAAATAGCAGAGATTGATGCTGGAATTGAAACTCTGGTAGTACAGAGCTCTTTCTAGCTATGGTTGGTGTGGTTTTGTTGCTTTTGTTTTTTTAGTTTATAAAGGTTACATAATAAAAGTTAGCTAAACTGCCATCCTCCACTAACTTCAAGCACTTTAAATTTGGGTTACATTGTTTTTAAGTAAGTTTGTATGTTTTTAAGAGTGAGGCAAATTGTCTATCCATTACTGATCTCGTGCGACTTGTAGCACAATATCCAGACTTAGGGCGAAGGATGAGGCAATAAAACGTGCTTGGGAGAGATGGGAAAAGCAGCAGCTCCCTTTTGTCAGTCCAGGTAGAGACTGCAAAGGAACTTGAGTTGAAACCGTAGCCAAAGACATGGAGAGCTGACGTTGTTAAGCTGGATCAGAAGGGCAGCACGTGAATTGACTGATGTAAATTCCAATGTGGAAGTGGAGGTTTGGTATGAGAGGTTTCTGCAGTCTGTCACACACAGTGAGAGGGGCACTGGAAAATGGGATAAATTCAGGCTAGGAGTAAGCTATCAATATCTCTAACTACAGGTATGGGTCACTGAAACACTTCCCTTTCTGTTTGGTAGATTTCCTTTGGCAGGAAAACTTATCACACGGTAAGTTGCCTCTCCAGAGAGGATGCTTGAGATAGGAGTTCAAGCATTCTCAGTGGCATTGTGATGTGGAGGAGTTGGGTTAGACGATCACTTTTAGAGCTGTGTGTATTAACTTCTCCTGTTCTGCAGTGCTGTAATTATAGCCAGGTGCTATTTTTCTGCAGCACTTTGATTTTATGCACTGAGACTACAGAATTAGGATGGAGAACAACCATGGATTGAGGGGCTTTTGTTTAAATGTTGTTTGTTTAGTTTGCACGGTGTGTTGATTGTGTCACGGTTTCCGAGTGTTAAAATCCAAAGGAGTTGAGTAATGCTGTCTCGATGTGCTGCTTTGTTCTTTCCTGTAAAATCATCTTTTTTATTGCATCAACTAATATTTTTGAATGGGATTAGAAATCTTGAAACTTTGCTTCCCAACTTGATGATTAACCTTAAAAATAACTGATTTAGGACTTCTGTGGTTTGCTTGAGATGTCAGGAGTTTGTAACATTTTATTCACTTGATTGGACCAGGAATCATGTTAGTACAAACACTACTTACTAAAGGAGTAGAAGACAGCTTCAAGCCATAGTAGTGTCCATCTTAGAAATTAATTCTGTGATGATACTGATGGACATATATTAACATGCAAAACTGGTCATTAATTCCTGATGTCATTTTGCATCTGTCTACAAAGATGGGAGAGTGGAGGAAAGGGAGCAGGAGGAGGAGGAGACAAAAGCTGTAGGAAGCATAATTGTCCAAACTTAGCTCCTCTACAGTGAGCTTCTGGCTGTAGTCCAGCCAGTGCAGGTGCCATTTGCTTCTATGATCCTGAAACTTAGAAACTCATGGAGTTAGGGCAGCTGGTTTTTGTCTGAGCTGTGTCCCAGTATCAGCTGCCAGTACCTCAGCCTTTTAGAAGGTTGCATTTTGAGTTTTTGAAACCTTTGAGAATGCTGCTTTGCATCACTCTGTTGTTGGTGACTTTGGGCAGCCCCTGGCAGCACTTTGTGTTGGGAGCTTCATCTGGCTGTTTAACTGGCTCGGGATCTCTTGGAACTGTTTCATACTAAAAGTGAAAACGTTGGCTGGAGGTGCCCAGGGCTACTTTTCCTTCTGTGATTGTTCAGCTCATGTTTGATATCCTTCTCTGTCTAGGAACCCCTGAGATATGGCTCCTTGTTGTTTTCAAAAGCCATAAGATGAGGAAATGTCATGCAGGCTGTTTATTTCCTCTTCTTCAGTGGAGTTCCTGTGGCTGCTTCCTCAAGTCACTCTGGTTTGTTTCAAGATCTTTTGTATTGCTTTGGTGGAAGGTGATGTAGGAAAGCTCCCGGGCTTCCTAACAGAATTCTGTAATTTGTTCTGTTTGTGCTTGATTTACTGTATTTAAAAATGGAGGTAGAACCAAACTGTCCCGTGGGTGTCCTTGTATCCATGCTGCTTTCTCAGGATTTCTTTTACAGGAGAGATGCAGGTATGGGGGCTCACTGGGGACGCCGTGAAAGTCGCTTCTTTCTCAGCTGGAACCTGAGCTCACTCTTCTGTTGCACTGGGGTTTTATTCTGTGGAAGGAGTCCCAAACTTAGAACTGACCTCATGAAGATGTTGAACTTCAATAACTTGTGAAGGTCAGCGCCTCAGCTTCCTTCTGCAATAGGAATTTTCATTGACTACTAATTTTCTCAGGGTGTAGACAATTAATAATATTTTTTTATTGGTTAAGAATCATTGAAACCGAAAGACCGTATTTTACTCACAAACTGTTACATTTAATATAGCTTCTTGCTTATCTGAAGTGACTAGATCTGGTGACTTTAAATAATTACACATCAAACATCAGAATAAAACCAGAACTTCATACACAGCTGGCAGATTAGTTCTTCTTGTAACTCTTGTCAAGCTGTATTTAGATGAAAATTAGATTTTTCTTTAGTTTAATGTACTCCTAAAATATTTTAAACACTCATGCTGTGTTCATAAACTAGCATGCATTGCACTTTATTTATAGCTAATTAATTGAACTGATTGCTTTTGGGTTGCAATGTTCCAAAACATTGCTAGAGCTGATAAACATCACCCGATATTATTTTTATGCTTTTCTCAAGTTTGTAGGAAGAAAATCAGTCTTGCTGCTTTTCCAGTCTCTAGATTGTTTCATTAACTTAAAGCTGAGTGGTTACAGGGTTGAACTGATAAAACAATATTTTTATTTCTTTAAGAAGCAATAAGAGATGGAAAAAGCTGGTTTAGTACTTCAGGAAGCAATATTCCCAAGCACTTTGCTGGGATCTTAGCAGTATTTTATTGTTGGCAGCCTGTGTTACTCCTCCTTGCTGTTTTTTTTAATGTAAATTACTTAATTGCACTAGAGTAAATGTCAGCATGAATATCAGATTTTAAATCTATACATTAAATTGATTGTAATTCAGGTTATTTTGTTAAATGATTTGGAATTTAGTCTGAATCTAAATGATAAGATTTAATATTCAGCATATTAAAAAAATCCAAACCAAGTACCCAGCCAACCTCGAATGAATCTTAAGGGCTCTGTTTTATGGAGCTTCAGATTTGTCTTTTGGCTCTCCACAGTTGCTGTTCTGAGCTGAGAAACTCAGTAGGGCTGAGGTGTTCTGGGTGCAGGTGCCAGGTGTGAGTTTCTCTTGGGAGGCTGCTCCAGCTGTGCTGGTGCCTGGCAGCAGGCTCATAACCTGCTGGGGAGCTTGGAGCTGGGAATTGGAAAAGCTGGATCTCCCTCTGGATCGTGGTCCTGTCACAGGTTAGGCCTCCGTCACCACAGATGAGCTGTTCTTCCGAAGTTCTCATCTCCCTGTAACTGCATCGTTACTGCTGTTCCCTTCTTCCTCATGCCAAGCACTCCTTTGCCCAGAGGAAATGGGAGCAGGGTGCCTGACATTTGGAAATAAAGTGGGTGTTAGGTTTGGACTCACTTTCTGAGGTTTCTTTGTTACCTCTTGTACAAGATAGTGATCTTTGCTTCTTTTTTTCCTTGGATGAATCTCATGATGTCTTGGATCTGAAATCAGTCAAGCTTGAACTTGTTGGAGGTGCTGTTCTCAAATAAGGGAGTCACCCTCAGTTTTTCCAAGGTTTATGATTCACCAAGCACCTGGTAGTCTAGAACAGCATATGGTAGTTCCTTACTTCTTAGGGAATTAGCTTCCTGATCAGGGAAATCTCTATAAAATACCATATGGAATTGCATAATTATTTTTCATAGAACACAAAAAAAGTCTACTACTGTTCAGCATCAAAGTATGGCATTTGAAGGATGTTCTTGCTTTCCATATCCACGGCTTCCTGGGTATTGAATTGGGTCACTTCTGTAGGTGGCAGCTTGGAAGAGAGAAACATGGCAAGAATTTAGGAGTGCCACAGTGCACACAGACACGGCAACCTTGGAGTCCTGTCTCCGACAGGTTTTGGTTGCCTTACCAATCTGAAGGTATTTGGCTTGCCTGCAAGTTGAAGTTGGTCAAATGTACATGTGTTGGATTTGTCAGAAATTTCAAGCTTGTGCTGTTTCTTACCTGTCTGACATAACTTTTCTGAGGAACTTAATGAACGTGGGATGGAGAAATTCATACAAATCACTTACAGATCAGGACTATGCCCTCACTAACCCTCTCCACTGAGCGTTATTGAACTTGGCCATGCTCCTGCCACTTGTGAAAGGGTCTCTAAATCAAATTCTAATAGGCAGTACTTATTAAATGGTTGTAAGGTTAACAAACCATTCTTTTATGGAATTGGGCCAGGAGTCACAAAAGTTGGGTAGTGTTGTTTTCAGTTTTGTTTGGTTTTTTTTTTCCCCACAAAATATTGTGTAAAATCACCTGAGCAGAGTATGAAAAAGGCACCCAAATGTGTTTGTTAATTTTCAGAGTGCTTGGTTAGTGCCTCCTCTTTAGCTGCCTGGGATGCCTTTGCAGGTTGCAGACATGGTGCAGCTTTTCCCATGGCTCTGGTGCCTCAGGGTAGCAGGGAGAGGCAGCCTCTTCAGAAGTCCTGGAGTGGCCTGAGCACTTCAGTACTTGAACTTCATACATGTGTTGGTGCAGATTTCATTATTGCTCTGAGACATCTGACTGTTGCTTCTGCCACTGGTTTGGACTGACTCTTGTATTTCACAAACTTTTAAATGTGACCTTTAATGTGAAGGGTTCAGCATAGAAACCACTGAAATACTGTTTCTGATTTTAGTGACATCTTCAACTCCATTTGTGGAATTTTCAGGGGCTTCCAGCTTAGCCTGTCTCCTGACCCCACTCTTTCTCCTCTACCTCCTGCCTTGTGGTGTGAAGTTACCCAGCTTAGGGAGACACAACGGGAAGGTGCAGCATTTCCTGCTGATGCTGAGCTGCCTGGAGCTGTGCTGGGCTGGCACTTGCTGTTCAGTGATGGCTTCTTGGTGTGGGGGTTCCTGACTCTGCTGGATTCAGGTGTGCACAGAACTGCAGCTGAACTGATTTTAGTGCTGCTCCCGTGCTGGAGCTCTGAGATCACAGCCAGACTTGGAGCTAGCTTGGAATTCCTTGAGCACTCTGGTTTATGCAAGGGAGAGCATGTGGAGAAATTCAGGGAGAACAGGCAATTAGCTTTTGCTAATTGAGCTTTATGAAGGTCCTGTTTGTGCCAGTAAGGTGTTGCCCACTTTGGCTAAGAAGATTTTTATAACTCTTATGGAGGGACTTGTTAAACTTGGGTCACTCTGGATAGCTGCTTGGTGCAGTGAAATCTGCTTTTTCAGTGAGCACCAAGGTTCTGTGTTCTTGCTGGCCAGGGCGCATCTTACAGGACAGGGCTGCTCTGTGTTTCTTAAAAATGGCAGATAGCAGCTGGGAAAGATAGAGAGGCAAGAAAATGTGCTCACTTAAAGCAACCACTGATGCTCCCAAATTATTTGAATAATTTATATGCATAGCGATTAACTAATCAGTTTTGCTGCTAACACTATAATCAGTCTAGTTTTGGGTTTTCGTTGATAAAGAACTACCTGAAGTTGATCTCTATTCTCTGCTTTTAAAGGCCCCGATGACTAGAAAGCTTCCTAGAAATGAATCATCTTGATTTTATGAAACCAGTTCTAAGTTGCAAGCTTGCTTTCAGATTTTCTGGATGTTCATGTATGCTCAGTGTGTTCATATGAAGAGAAAAAATGAGCAGGTGCTGATGGTTTTTAGGATGCAGTAGCAATTTTCTGAACAAGGTTGCAAACCACAGGTTTTCATAGGGATTCTTAGTGTGCACAACCAGTGTTTCCACAATGCTTCCCATGTTTTGGTACCACAATGTGAATGCCTGTATGTACTATGTACAGTATGAGTGCCTGTGTGTAACCTTGCAGTGACTCTCAGGCAGGAAAATGCTCTGGTTTCCACTTCATTCCTGAGATTTTGATGTACAGATGTTTAGGTGTCCTGCTGAAATACGTGAAAGGAAGCCTGGGGTGAAGAGGAGAGTGAAAGCCTGGTCTCTGGGGACTGGTGATAGTTCCTTGTTCCTTTTTCTTAGCTTGCCTCTTCCTGCACCCAGTAGAGTAATCAGTTAATACTTTAAATTACCAATATTTGACTTCCTAAGCAGTTGTGGGGGTTTTAGAAGTCTAGTGACTATATGGGCACAAAGAACCAGTATATCTAGTTTTTCTCAGTAATAAGACTTCTTGGTGTCTGGTGTGCATGTGAGATAGTTTGGGTTTTTGCTTACTTGCAGGAGCTGGGATGTAGTGGAATCCCAGAGCTCTGGGGTATTTTCCTGTGGGCTGAGGAAACTGTGCCCTGAAGCACTGCCCAGTCTGTAGCTGCAGCATGGACATGTGGAAAACTGCTTGATAAGCCTCATGGAAATAGTAAATTCTATAGATAAGCCCTCAGTACCTCAGCATAATTTACCAGGGTTTGTTTTTCTTTCTGGATTTACAGAGATATGAAAAATGCTGTAATTGGAAACAACAAACAAAAAGCCAACTTGATTGTTTTGGGAGCAGTTCCAAGGTATGTCCTTTGCTACTCTCCTTTTCACTGATTCACAACAGGTCTGGAATAATGATCCTTGGATCACAGGCACTTTTTCGTTTTAACTTTGATTGTAGTTGACTGAATACTTTCTTTAATGTAACCGAGAGAGATTTGAAATATCTGTTAAACTCATGTATTACAGAACAGGCTGTTGAGTAATGCTTTTCATTTAGAATTTCATAGAATTCTCTAAAGTAGTCTTGGTGTTTTTATTGAACTTTATCAGCTCAGGAATAAAATCTATTTTTTGACATTGATATTAATGATGGATGAAAGTGGTTGTATCTTAATCCTGTTCTTCAGCCAATTGCCTGGTGAGTTCATAACTGAAAATGTGTAAGGTTATGTTAAAGATTTAATTTAAAATATTGAAAAACATCTGAGATAATTTGCTTCTCTGCTCCACTTGCTTCAGAGGATTAAAAACCATTGATCACACTTTATTGTGCCTTGCTGCTTCAGCTGATGTTAACATTTTCTGGACCCTGATTCCACTAGTACAGATGGAACAGGTAACTTTAGCTCCTAGACTGCTCACTCCAGCTATCATTTCACCCCTCTTCTCCTCCAGCTTTCTTTCAGCCTCACTTTGCAGCAATGGAGAAGGAAAACCTTGAGCACTGCAGTCCTTGTGCTGGCAGTGTGGCACCCACCTGTATCTTTTTGCTTAAATGGCAACCAGGTCCCAAACTATCCTGCTTGAGAGCTGCTGCTGCCTTGTCAAAAATGCACTTTATTTGCAGCGAGTATCTTCTCACTGACAGACTGAGTTTGTGCCAAGGACAGCCCTTGAAATTCTCTAGGGATTAGCAGTGGGGCCACCCCCTGGCCAAAACCTGCTGGATTACCTTCCTTTCAACAAGATACAAACGGGTGATGGGAGGACTTCACAGAAGATGAAAAGATAAAAGTGGGCATTTGTTGAAGATGATGTGAAATTTAAGGAATTTCTATCAGCAGCCTGCCTTAAGGGGTTTTTGCAAGTCCTGCTGATTCTTGTGGTTGCCATTTTAAAAGCTACAGAAGATCTTCCCCATCCAAATCTAGAATCTGCCTGTTCTTGCGTTTTGTAGGACTTCTGTTCCTTCACTTATCCTGCTTTCTGCTGCTGCTTGTTCTGTGCCCAGTAATGAAAATTCAAAAGTGCTTTTTTCTTCATTGTTGTTAATGCTTTCTGGCTGCCCAGATAAATTACACAGTTAATCTACAACTGCAGATAAATGACTGGACCTGGGAAATGTTAAAAGGTGAACTATCACACTTGTCCTCGCTTCAGGACAAGTTATTCACAAATGACAGGAAATCTCTTCAGAGATCTTCAGGAAAGGCTCTTGAAATACATTGGGTTGTTGTGACCAAAGATGATTCTCTGTGGCTATAGCCTGACGTCCTCTACCCCCAAGTGCCTTTCTGAAGGCTTTAGGATTTCCTCAAGGTGTTGCAGACAGATTTAACTAGATTATCAACTGTTTGGATTAGAGAACTCCTTTGGTTGTTCTCTGTCAAGGGGGTGGGAATCCATTGGCTGTTTTGATGTGCCTTCTAATCAGTGAAGCTAGTGGAGTACAGGGACCCTGTGGAATTCCAATTTGCTAAGCCAAGCCTCTTCCTCAGCAAGGAGAGGAATAACCAACCTGGCATTCTTTGGTTTAAGTCTTCAAGAAGAGTTATCTTTTCACAGAGTGCAATTGCAGCTTCCCACGGGAAGTTGATTCTCTTCTCTAATGGGAATTGTTAGAATTCTGCTGCTGCTTTGTCCTGTGGTTCAGCTTGTTGTTTGCTCATTTCTTGCTTCTCTCCTCTTCCCCAAGTATTCCTCCATCAAGCTTTTGGAAAATACTCTTTAGACCCAAGGAACCCCTTCAGACCTGTCACTTAGTGGAAAATAAAACAGTATGTTCACATATTATAACAGACTCATATGGGGTTTGGAAACAAGTCTAGGAAGTATCTTTTGCTTGAAAACGGGCCAAATACTACTGGAATGTATGCAAAAGCCCTATTATTTTAAAATATTGCAAAGAAATGCAAAGTCCTTTGAAGATTTTCCTACAAAGGAAGCAGCTGCCATGGAAGAATGGTGGATCCCTGTCGCTTCTGGGCCAGTGGGCTCCTGAGTCTGTGAGCTGGCTGTTCAGTGGTGTCATCTTTGGAAAGGGACATGTATCAATACTTTAAATGAATTTTTTTTGGGGCCATTTAATATTCAGTCTGACCTGTGGTCACCTCTGGACTGCTTGTTCTGAAGAGGGTGCTAGGAAAAGTTGATTGAAGAAAGCTTGCAGAATTGCCATGTCTGGAATTTAAAACTGTACATATGTGTGCACAGACTTGGCCCTGGATGTTCAGAATGGAAATAGCCAGCTTGTGTGTGGATTTTGTTTCCTAAGAAGTGATTTTCTATATCTCTTCCTAGAATCATAAAATTTCCATTCTCATGGAATGCTGGCCTTGGGCCCCTGTCAGGACTGCAGAAATGTTACTTTTTGAAATTCTTGCTTTTTAGTAGCAGTCCCAGAAAATAATATTTTTAAAGTTTAGAGGGGAAAAATTATTTTAAGGCCGAGTTCTTTCTGTGACAGACCAACTTAAAGCTAAGACACCATTGCCAAAAATAGTTTCCTGCTTGTACTGTCCTTCAGCCTGTTTTTCCTTCTACCCCACATTAGTGCTAGCAGAGACCAACAAGTCTCAGTAATTGGTGTGCCCCTTTTCTCAGCTGTTTTATAAGAACACAGCTTTTGTGTCTATCACTATGTCAGACACCTCTTCAGAGTCTAAGTTCAATATTTAATGCTTTCTGTCAGTTCCTCTTACAGCCTAAATCTCCAGGAAATGATTGAATCATCAGCTCAAATGTAAATTGTTCTTTTCTAAGTCATCTTGACAGAGCTTCTGCACTAAGTGCTGTTCATCTGGTAGCAGTTAGTCTGTAGTGCTGCTGGCTCCCAGTCCTCTGAACTGTAAATGGCTCACAGAGGTGGAATTGGAAAAGAAAACCCTTCAGTGAAAGGAGCACGAGGAAGTTCCTGATAAGTCAGTGTTGCAAGTCTGTGGAGCAGCTTTTGCTACCCAGAGAGATGCAGCATTGCTGGTTTGCCATCCAGGCACCAACGGGGCCTTTCAATGCTGGGATAATTTCCTTCCTTCTTTCATGTGGGGATGGCAGAGTGAAATTTCATGTGGGCAAGGCAATGTGAAATTCCAGTGAGCAGAGCATAGCTCTGTCTTCCTGTTTGTTGTAGTTACCTGTTGAAGCTCTGATCTGTGTGAGTTTGACAAAAACCTTACCTGGATTAAGTTATTGCTGATCTAATTATTGCTGAGAGTTCAGTATTTTAAGTCTAATCCACTTCATTAAGAGCTTCAGTTATTCCTTTGCTCCAAAATTAATACAGTTTTTAAATCAAATCTTAATCCCAACCACCCAGGGTCTTTAACAAAACCACAAAATCATTCTTGTCGCTTACTGAAAAGGATTTTCTAACTTCCAGCTGATTGTTCCCCTGTCACATAAAGTCAATTATTTGGAGTGGTGAGGTGGTAGTGTACTTCTTCCTAAAGCTTCCCCTAGGGAGGTGCACCTCCAAGAATTTTATATAGTTAATTTTAACCTTTCCCTGTCATTTATTAGTGTTTCTGTTTAACTGTTGGGGGTTTTAATGTTTTATATTTCTTTGGAGCACATTTAAAAGGCCATGTAGAACAGCTGAAGGACTCTTTTCCATTCCATCATTTGAATTTCGAGTTCTGCACAGCAGACTGTTAGATTGCCTATGGAAGTGAAAACTAGTAAGAATTTATTGGGGCCTTGAATTGTTTCTAGGGATGGGAACACACCAACATGAAATTTTATGTTTTGATTTATAATATAATGAAATTCTTTCAGGCAGTGTTCTTTTAGAGTTTGCCAAAAGAATAAAAGATTGCTGCTTTGATAACTGTGTAACCTGGTAAAAAAGATGAGCCTGAAAATGCTTTTAGTGGCTCTGCCCCTGGCAGTGCAGGTAAAGGTGCAGCTGAAAAGCCAAGTTGGTGTAGCAGAGCTCTTGTCACAGAACCCCCCTCTGTGATTCTGACCATGTCCTTCCTCTACTTTGTGTGTTGTGTTTGACTGCACAGAGACCTGCCTCAGCTCAATAATTGCACAGAACTAGCTCTCACAAAAAGCAGGTCTCGTTCTGTGGAGTTAAAAACCAGACAGATGAGCAGAGAATGGGGAGAGCAGGACTTGCCCTACAGCAGTGGGGAAATGTGCCTTGAAGTGCTGAGGGGCTGCTGGGGTGACAGTGCCACGGATCCCCACCAATGGGAGCTGGAAAATCAGCCAGGACAGTCACTTCGAATGGCTCAGAGTTTGATGCTGCCTCGCAGCAAGGCCAGTGACCTGAGCATCTGTCAGAACTCCTCGTGGCTCCAGTGCCCCTCTGTGCCCACCCAACTGCCCTGGTGCCTGCAGGAGCTGAGGCCTGGCCTCTGCTCTGCTGGGGTGTTAATAAATGTGCTGTTAGCAGGTCTGCACATCTTCTGGGACCTTCATCATCCCTGACATGTTCCCAGCTTGCTTCCAGGAACTCCATGCACTTGGACACAGTATTGTGAGGTCTGTCATGCACATTAGGGAGTGTTTAGTCCAAACTTCTTGGATGTCCTTAGGAGGCCAGGACGCAGTTGTTTCCTGATGCCTTGTTCTGTTCTTTCTGCAGTTTGCTTTGGGATTTTCTGTCATGCTCTTCACGGGGCAGAGATCTGTGCCCAGGTGCTGTGGTTTGCTGTCTTAGGGGAAGGAGCTTCACCTGCCATCCTGGTGTTTTCCAAGGCTTGCTTTGCTCTAGGGTGGTGAAAGAGGTGGGGAGCAGAGACTCTCACAGGCCTCTTGTGGTCCTTTGCTTTTCTTCAAATCAAATCAGGAGTCAGGACCTGATTGCATAATTAGACATCTCTTATTGGGGAATAACCCTCTCCACAAGGATGATGTGTATAACTGGAACAAGTCTAACCCAGCTGTGGAGTACAGGTGAGTCAAGGCAAACATTTGCAGTCAGCAGAATTGTATGAGAGCTGTTGTTTAAAAGCTGTACAGCCCCACATCTCTGAAGTGCCTGTTCTGATAGCAAAGAGAAAGTCGTTAATACAAGATGGACTTTTAATGCCACCCTTTCTGTTGTGTATTTTTATTAGAATTTTAAGTTTCAAGTTTAAAAACTTTGTATAGAAGGTAGCTTTATGATACCTGGTGTTACTTGTACTTAGGGAGCTGGAAGTGTCAAATCTGTACAAAATTACTCAAAATTGTATTCCTGACATCCTCTTTCATGTGTAGATGCTGGTGATCTCAAACTCAGTGAAACTGTAGTGTAATCTTTTTGTATACATTGGAGAATTTCAAATTGCAGGCGAATGGGAAGTAGAAACAGCTTGATTTTTGGTGTAAGGTCACTTGGTATCCTCAGACAAAAACCTTTCAGAATTGGTTTGTGTAAATGAGCAGTAGTTGTTCAGATGCTAGTCATAGGCTGGCTGATGCTTTAATTCAGACAGGAATTTCTGGAAGACTTAGAATAAAGTTTGAATGGTGTTTTATCAAAGTAATTGGAATGAACAGTCCAGTGGTGAACTTAGGAATAAGACATCAGTCTTGAGCAAAGTGATAAGATGGTTGAGGCAAGACTGGGTGAAGATGTTGCTTTATGTAACATGTATTAACCATACTTTTTGTGAAAGCTAAAGGCTTTTATCGTCTCCTAAATAGTCTTAAACTGAACTAGTGTAATTCACAGTGTAAGTTAAAAAGCTCTGAGTATTGTTTGTGTAAATTTATCTCTGTTTGGTTTCAGGGGCTGTGTGTTGATCCCACATATTATATTCTGGTATAAATGGCTTCAAAGAAAGGATGTATTTTTGTTTTGCTGAGTGGATCATGGAAGGGTCTTAGGGAGAAACATTGGAATAAATTCAGCTCAGACTGGAGCTCTGACAGTGCTGATGCACTGGGATGGAGGATTTTGATCTAGTAGCCAAGAGGAGAGGCCGTGCTGCAGCCACCTCAGCAGCCTTCAAAGTCACTCTAGAAGGGAGTGTGAACACCTTGGGGGAGCTGGGAGCACCAGGGCAGGAACCAGGACAGGGAAGTATTCCTGCTGTAAACAGGGCTGCATGGGGAGGAGCCAGGGCTCTTTTCAAATGAAACATCATTAAAGAGGAAAGTGAGGCAAAACTTGATTGTAGCCATGAAAAATGTAGACTTTCAAATCCAGACCTCTTGCAGCTCCGTAGATATTGCCACTCTCCAAAGGTGGATTTAGTTACGTGAGCAAGAGTCATGCTGGATGCAGCTTATGTGGTGTATACAGAACAGCTCATGGATTATTAATGTCAGTGAGGATGTCTAAGCATTAGGATAAATTACTAGAGCTGTAAGCTGAGACTCCTTGTTTTATTCCTAAGGTAAAAGCTTTCTGTGCAGCCAACTTCCCTACTTGCACACTGCATACTGCTCAACTTGGCTCTTCTAAAAAACTATTTGCACCATGTGAAATATTTCAGAAGCAGTTATTTTTGCTCTGTAGGGCTTATTAGGGTGTAGAGTTAGCCCAGGTCCCTTGGGTCCAGCCTCTGGAGATCTGGAATTACCATTGCTTCCAGAAGGGAAACTGGCATCTCACTTCAGGATAAATTTCTGTGACTAACAGTCATAAAAATCATTAATTTTTAAATCTATAGCTATTAATTTGTCACTCCAGATATTATTGTACAGAAATTATTCTGAATGCTTTAGAATTTATACTTAGTTCTGTCTTTGGGAAGTTCTGTGGAAAGTGATTTCTTCCTGTTATGTCTGAAAGTAGTGCTTTTTAGCACTGAAAAGAACAGATTGGAAAAAAAAGTTTGTTGTCCTGCCTTGTTTGAGCTATTCTCAATGCATTAATTCCACT
Organism: Rhipidura dahli; assembly: GCA_013399225.1. Lineage (NCBI taxonomy): Eukaryota > Metazoa > Chordata > Aves > Passeriformes > Rhipiduridae > Rhipidura > Rhipidura dahli. The sequence continues at coordinate 171,842 of VXAC01008238.1, read as the reverse complement.
CACAGTTTATGGTTCAGAGCACGTTCAGAGGTGCCCTCTGTGCATGCAGTGACTTTTTATTCCGTATTTTGTCAGCCAGGGGGGTAACTTGCCTCAGCAGTGCCTTCACCTGGGTGTTCATCATGGGTCTTTCCAGGGCAGAGCTTCTGGGCCTCCTTTAGACAAGCATCTTCCAAGGTAGAATAAGATGTAATAAGAATTGTGATAATTCCACAAATAGTGTATTCATCCCCTTTGCAAGGGGACTGGTAATAAATGTTCAGACAGATAATCATGGCTCAATTAAAGATCTTACTCATTAACATACTTCAGTAAAAGGTGTCTTAAGCTTCACAGCACTCAAACTGTTACCCTGGGCTCTTTCCCCACATGCCTGCTTAGGGCTTGAGGAAGTGCTGAGTTTCATCTCCTTGGCAGGTGTTTTAGGAACCTGAGAGATTCTTGTGACAACTTGTAAAGGGGATGGAGTGTGAAAGAGGGAATTTCTGTTCTTTTTAGCTGTGAGGCTGGTGCTCAGACTGGATTGGGAAGGTCTAAATCATGCACATCTGTGTTATGGTGTGGAACTCTGGTGCATCGCACCCATCTCAGCTGTCGTCAGAGGAAAGGGAAATCTGAGCTGTGTCCCTTCCTTGCTAAGCCACTGTCGTTTCCTTTTGTTCAGCAGCTGCTTCCCTTGGAAGTTTTCTACTTTAAAATAATCCATGGTTTTTCCAGGTGTACCTCATGCCTCCAGCTGACCTTATTTCTGTTTCTTCTTGGAGTCCATTGAAGTGTCTCTCTGGATGGATTTGCTGTCTTTCCTCATTTGGATATGATTTCCTGGATATCATTCCTGACATCTGAGAAAAAGGCCTTAATCACTTATTGCCCTTAGAAGGGCAGGGACAAATGGCAGAAGTTGTATTTTCTATAAACATAAGAGGAAAATACCTGAAGAAACCTTATAGAAGCTTGAAAAAAGTCCAAATACTGCATTTTAAAACCTTGGAAAATGCTGGTGAAGATGTTGTGAGATCTTTGCATCAGCTTTATTTCATTTCCTGTTAGCTGTAATAAGCTTTACTGCAGGATCACAGGCTGAAGAGTGTCAACAAGAACATTAGCACTTTTTGCTGTTTTAGAAGTCTTTTCTGTGTATCTGTGCTTTTGTTTTCCCCTGAAGCACACCAAAGTGTGCTGTGATGGTTCTAGCAGAGCCTTGTTCCAGTATTTCTGCTGGTTTGGAATCCAAAGGCTGGCTGCTAAGGGACAGGGCTGGAGATCAGGGATCCAGGTTGTGCACGGGTTCTTAGAACGTGTGAACTGTGAACCTTAATCATATTTTTAAGTTTTCAAAATCCAGACTATAATCTTCCCTTCTGTTCCCTGCATATAAATGCCATTTTTCTACCTTTTTATTCTGATGGTATTAATGTAACGGAGGAATGTATTACATCTGTGCTGAATTTGTCTAGGCTAAAGCCTGGGAACAACAAACCAGTCCAGGATGTTCCCATGGACAATAGGAGGGTGTGTATCTTTATCTTTAATGTTTGACAGTAGTTTATTAATTAACAGTTTTCTCTTCAGTGACTGTATGGATTCTTCTCACTTGAAACTTTTTGTAATTTTATAGTTTCTTGTGGAACTACTTAATTTTCAATGTTACTTGGTGTCAATTCTGTCTTTTAAAGACAGAAATAGAAAATACTACAGTATGCATGTCTAGCTCTGTGGAACACCTGATCTGAACCTCAGACTTGTTTTAAAGATGTAGAAAAGGATATTAATAGTATCTCAGGAACTTATTGTATGTGAAGTGGGAACTTAAATTTTGATCATCACTAATTATAAAGTTTAGGTAGGGCTTTCTATTTTAAGCATGTTAGACTTTAGATTGTAGTCGGCGTGTTTAATTTTTGCTCTTTAAAAGAAGCAGAGCTGTAACATTTGTTCCTCATGTTAATGGGAAAGAAAATAGCGATTACTTTCCTTGGAAGAGAACAGCCTTCAGAATTTCATGTGCTTTTGAATTTTTAAAAAATCCTTTTGGGGAAAAAAGTCTTTTTAGGACATGATATTGGGGGGCTGGAGTGTCTGGGGAAGGGAACAGAGCTGGGGAAGGGGATGGAGCCCCAGGAGGGGTTGAGGGAGCTGGGAAAGGGGTTCAGCCTGGAGCAAAGGAGGCTCAGGGGGGACCTTGTGGCTCTGCACAGCTCCCTGACAGGAGGGGACAGCCGGCGGGGGTCGGGCTCTGCTCCCAGGGAACAGGGACAGGAGGAGAGGGAACGGCCTCAAATTGCGCCAGGGGAGGCTCAGGGTGGATACTGGGAAAATTCCTCCTGGAAAGACTTGGCCAGCCCTGGCACAGTTTCCCGGGACACTGGTGGAGCCCCCACCCCTGGAGGGTTTAAAAGCTGTGTGGATGTGGCACCTGGGGACAGGGGTCAGTGGTGGCCTTGGCAGTGCTGGGTTTATGGTTAGTTGTGATGATCTGTTACTTGTTGAAGGCCTCCATAATCAGAGAAGGCAATTGGTGTGGTCACCCCAGGAAAGACACAGAGCAAGTCTTCAGGACTTTCTAGTGAAAGCAGAAGGAAATACTCTTGCATTTCTGAATTTCTAAATTGGCCTCTAGGTTATTGAAAGCTATTTTTAAAAAGGTTATTGCTACTGACATTTTTTAATTAGTAATTAGATCAATATTTACCAACACAAACAGCAGAGGAGTCAACCAGAGTTAGAACAGTAGATGAAATTGTGCTCTCCACGTAGGAGCACAGTATCCTCTTCTTTTCCAGCACGAATTTCAGCCAGGATCTCTCAGTGCCTTTGTACATTACCATAGAAGTTTTCATTTCCTGTCCTTACCTGATCTGGAAGGCAGAGAAAAAAAATCATCTTTCTGTAAAGAAGTAATAGTAATGCAAAGTTATCTGATTGCACAGGATTGAGGGAGGGCCGTTTTTCCTTGATGATGATTTTGCATACCATTTCTTGTGTATTTTGCTTCTTGATACTGTAGAAAAAATCCAAATTGATTGGGACCCAAACTACACCATTGGCAAGATGTGCTTTAGGCTTGAAGTGATCCTGTTTAGCCCCAGTTCAGCTGCCTTTCTGCACATAAAACTTTCCTGGGCTTTCTTTGTGGATGCGATCATTTCTCAGTGTTCAAAACTCAGATTACTCTCAGCCCTCCCTATGCTTGTGCTTGCTGATGGAGTTATTCTGCAGTTGTGACCCAGAAGAAATCACTGCCAAAGATCACCATCCCCACAGTGGTGATCAGGTGTTGGGGTTCCCTTTCCCACCAGCCTCAAACTGCAGACTCATTGCCTTTAAGTGTAATCTGGGGCCTGAAAGCCTCATCCTGGATATCAGTACTGTGATATTTTTCTTTTAAAGAAAAAGCAGTGGGGCAATTTTCTACACCAAGTAAAAGTTCTATAGGGGAACACACAGTGTGAAAAGATTGTGAATGAAGTGTTCCTCTGCTCTTTTGCTCAGTCTTAATCTTTTTATAAAGGATTTCATCTCTTTTACATAGCAGGATTCAGATTATTTTCTTTCAGACTTAAATTATCTCTTCTATCTGAATTTTCCTCTAAAAATACTTGTGTTTGCAGGTTGCTGTATTTACTCCAGCAAGAGACCTCGAGCACGGAGCTGAGAACGGAATGTGCAGTGGTCCTGGGCAGCCTTGCCATGGGGACAGAGAACAATGTCAAATCCCTCCTAGACTGCCATATTATCCCAGCCTTATTGCAAGGTACTCCTCCCTCAATGGATCTGTGGTAGTGAATGTCCCCAAAGTACCAAAAGAAACAAGCTTCATGAAACTGAATGGTTGGTTTGCCCATGTTTGTAGGATTGCCGTCGCCAGATTTGAAGTTTATTGAAGCTTGCCTGCGATGTCTCCGTACCATTTTCATCAGCCCTGTAACTCCAGAGGATCTGCTGTACACAGTAAGTTGTAAGCAGATGATTATGTCTTTTTAATGGCTATAGAGAGGGTGGGAGTGAAGAATCTTGTTGTCTGGAGTAGTAACAGGGCCTTGTCTGAGCAACAGCGTTAACACTTCTTCTTTAAGGTATCCGGCACCCCTGACAATTATGCCTTGTTTGATATGAGCTGGTCACCTAGGTAGCCCACTGATAAAGAAAATACCTACATGTTCAGACTTGTGTGCAATCTTAAGGAGGAAAAACTGTCTCTCAATGGTATTTAGAGGTACTATTATCAGAGCTACACTGGCAACAGTTACTTGCTGAAACTTATTTATCCAACACTGTCCTCCCTCTCCAGATGGGAGAGGGCTTGCTCAGTCTTTGTACTTCCAGTGGAAGAACTTCACCTCTAAAATGTCTCTGCTCTTAGTTAGGGTATGTGTGATTGCATTCAAGTGACAGGAGGATAGAAAATGTACCTCTCCTGTTGCTGTAATCCTGAGTTCATCCTGGAGCATGTGCCAGGAGGGTTGTTGGTGCTGGCCCTGGTTAGGTGACTGGGCAGAGCTCTCTCTGAAGGTACTGCTGTCTCCAGGGCTTGCCCAAACCCAGGCAATGCCTCTCACTGGGAAGGAGGGGCAAGGAAGGTTTGGCTGCTTCCTTTGTCCCAGTGTAAGGGATAAGGTGAGCCATGGAATGAAACCTGTTGGTGCACCAGCAATCTCTTCGTGCTCGGAAAAGGGGAGCACTGCCCCAGTCTGGGGGAGGTCACAGAGCAGCTCCCTGAGGGTAACTGGGAGCCCACAGTGACAGCCACTCTGGTCCCACTCACAGGGAGCTGTCACTTGCTGAGCAAGTCTTGGTGCTTACAGAGGAGGGCACAAATGGCCTCTCATGCCATACTTCCTCCACTGTTTGGCTGTTAATAGTCAACAGATTCTTTGAATGTTTTTTTTTGTCTGGTTGCTATGCAGTGCTGCAATGTCTGTTTTGTTCTGTATTCCTTTTCCAATGACTTTTTACACCTCCATTCCAGATACAGGTATACAAACTTGTTGTTTTCTATGGACTCAGTTTTACCATGCATCTATTCTGGATTTCACCTGCCAGTTAGTCTATCTCAGGAAGTCAGCTTGCATTTAGTGTGTGTAGATAATCAGCCTGCTTTGTCCTTCACTGTTCACTGCCTTTTTTCCAGGTGTTTTGTGATTGTTCAGCAAGGAAAAGCTCAATGCACATTGTATGTGTGAACACTGAAGGCACCTCTCCAGAGTGATCCAAGGGCTTCCTCTCTGTGTCTCTGTTCCTTTCTTTGGCGTCACTCCATGCTCCCAGATTCCCCCAAATCAGCCTCTTAAGAGCTGATAATTGCAGAGGCATCTGCTTCCTGCTCTCAGCATCCAGAGCCAGGGTTTAAGACACTGTCTCCATTAACAATCCCTATCTCTTCCTGGAGATCAGTGCTCAATAGGGGCTTCTGATTGCTCCCTATTTGGAGGAGAGATTTGATGTCTTGAAGGGAGAGGAAGGGGTAGAGTACGGAGAGAAATGGGAAAGAACCACCATTAGCATAGAAATAACCACTAACATGGGAACAATCTGCCCAAGAGACTGGATTTGGTGGTTCATGCTTTGCTTTCTGTGCTGCACAGCAGTGACATCAACTGCTCCCCCAGTCCTTCTGCAGGCAAATGGGATGTCCTGGAATTAACCATAACTACAGAAAACAAACATCTGGTGAGGGCTCCTTGCTCCTTAGTTCACCGGTAAAACCCATTTTCCCATTTCCCATTCCAGTTAGATACCTCAAAGTTAAATATTTTATGATTGTGCTTAAGGTCCTATTTCTGCAAATCGTTTTTTTTCCCTTCTCTTGTGGGAATACCCAAGGCCATGCTTTGAAAAGTACTGAATATAGATCCTTTGAAAATATGTTTTTCCTGTCTCTTGAAAGGTACAGCCCCAGCCCACACTGCTGCAAGCTGTGTTTCACAAGGCAGCAGCTGAGACATTGGCTTTGCATTTAAAGAAATAATTACGGACCTAATGAACACTTAATGGTAGACATTCCACCACTGAGAACAACAGGAAGAATTCAAAGTTCCCATTTAGCCACCCTGCTCCCTCTTGTTTTCTGGTCCCAGCAGCTCTGGGGAGACTGTCACCATCTCCATGCAGCTGCAGCACTTGAAGGTCTGTCAAGTTTTGCCTTTTTCAGGTCCTATTTTGAAAGGGAGGAGACCAAGTTTGTCAGTGGCTTTTCATTCCTGCCCAGCAGTTCTGAAGAAAACATTTGTAAAGTTGGATCTTGAGTTGTGTCTAACATGGAAACTTTCCCATAATTTTTTTGTGGTATGACTGCAGAGAGAGGATGCTCTTTCTCAAACCTTGGGCAGGACTTTTTACTAAGACAAGGTGTTAGGAGTTAGCTTAACATCTCCAAGGGTGTTGCAGTCCTTCTAGAGGTTTCAGAAGACCTCTCAGTTAAAATCCAGGCTATACAAGTGCTTTAAAGAGAACTGATTAAAGAGAACTGATTAAAACATTCCTTTCTGTTTGTAACAGGTGCACATCATGCACAGTAACTGGAATATTTCTCCCACCAGAAGTGTTGGGTGTCAGAACTACACCTTTCCTCTTGAGCCTTTCCTTATGGACAGGAGCCTGAAGGATAAATTGCTGGCAGTTTTGTGTAATTAATTCTGTTCAGTTCCAGGATAAAATAGTTCTTCAGAGGTGGAAACATTTGGGTAGTTTCCTATAGGAACTTAGGATTTGTACTGAGAAAATATGCAGCTCCATCCCTTCCTCCATCCCTCCCTCCATCCATCCCTCCCTCCCTCCATCCATCCATGCATGTGTTGAGCTGGATGAGCACTGAGCTCTCAGGGCAGGTTTTTAGGGTGTGATGCTGAGCTCTGACACCAAGTTATATCCAGACCTGCTGTGCCAGGGGAACCCTTGTTCCTGCATGGTCAGGGTGCAGACTTTGGTGCTGACACCCATTTAGTGACCATGCTGCACTTGGAAATGAGGAATGACATGGAGTCCAGGGGGAGAGATCTGTTGAGGTGCAGACATATGTTCAGACTTCTTTAAATTCTGAGATTATTGTCCATGTGAACCAGCCAGTTTACCATAGCTGTGTGTGTTTTGGGTTGCTGGGTAGATGGAGTCACTGAGGCAAATCCAGTTTGACTGAGATCTTGTTACTTCAGCTCCTGATGTCTTAATGAAAACAAAAGAATGGATTCAGTGGCACAAAATTTTTCCAGCCCATGGAGGCATTCTGCATGTTTCCTGATAGATGTTCTCAGTTGTGACTGCATTTTCCTTCCTCAGTGGGACCCAAGATACAATTCCAGTGGGAGCTTGCTGTCTGTGGCTGCTGTGCTGGCCTAGCAGGAGGAGGTGCATTCCCTGCTGGGAATGCCCTGTCCTTACAGGAGCTTGGAGAGGGAAGGCACTGTAGCAGGACGAGTCTCTGTGTTGTTGAGACAATGAGAAATCAGGTTGAGAAGTCTCAGTCTCTAGAAATGATGAGTGAAAAGCATTCCTGCTTCCTGGGCAGGTTTGGGATGGAAAACCTGACATCAGCTGGTGACAGGCCAGGCTTGGTAAAGGGGAGGAGGCTCACCTGGGAGGATCAGGGTCTGTTACGCTGATCAATAACCAGGTGCCCAATGGGCAGTGAGCCTGCCCTGCCAGGTGTACACGTGCTCCAGCACAGCTCAGTGATCCACAGTTCCTAAGGGAGGAATCTGGGTCAGCCTCCCATGCCTTATTCCTCTTTCCTTCTGGCTGTTTGTGATGGCTGAACCAGGAGCAAGGCTGAACGTTCTCCAGTCTGAACTGCTTCCTGAAAATGGGAGTTGTGAAAGAACCAATTCTAGCTTATAGAGCTTGAATTTAAGGTACTTGGGTGGATAGAAGCATTTCAGTTCTCTGACTTGGGAAAAAGAATAGCAATCCTCTATTAAAAACAAATGTTTTAAGAATAGGTCTTACGAATTTTGGTTTGGTGTTAAACAGGAATATGAAGAAATTAGGTATTGGGATCCAAGCAGGTAAATGTAACTGTTAATTCTCTCTGAGTTCTGTTTGTATGGACAATAACTTTGTTACAATATATGTGATACAGATATTTGTCCTAAGTTACCTGGAACTACTTTGTTAGTAAACAACATTTTAATGGGTTTGTGAATCTCATTGTTTTGACTGTAACTGTGGGTGTAGACTCAATCTCACTAGGCTTGCTGGGAAGATCCTTTGTTACTTAGGTATCAATACTGAATAAAAGTGTAATTATGTAGCCTCACACTGACACCTAATCGCTGTTCACATTTAGTTGGAAGTCAGCTATGCTCACATGTCCCGCTGTTCTTTCTAGGTCCTGTTCTGATCAACATGCCAAAGTTATTACACAAGTTGGATATTTTAGCAGAATTGTGGAGCAAGATTAACAGTTTTCTTACAAATACATTAAGGAAGCATTCTTGGAACTTTCCAAGAGTTTTTAACCTTTTCATACCCACAACACTTTGGATTTGATGGAACAAAATGTGAAGGTGTATAAAAGATACCTGTAAAGATTTGCATCTTAAATATATATTCCAGAATATCTAACAGTACACTCTTTGTGTGTTGGCAGAATTTCAGGGGACCCTCACTGTGTTGTTTGCAAGGATTCATTAACTCTCATATCATATGTACAGTGACACTGTTGGGGTCACAGTGGCAGCAGAAATCCCCTGTCACAATGTTTGGTGAAACAACAGCCCCGTCTCGTAAGTGCTGAATGAAAATGGTTTTCATCATCCAATAGGAGAACCCTCCCATCCAGGAATTTACCACTGGGTCATGGTGCCACACTGGTCAGTAAAACATTCTCTTACACAAATCACTGTGTGCCATTCCATTCCCATTTCTGTAGCTTTACTGTAGAGCTTCTCAACAGTTTGAGGCTCTATTTCTGTACACTTAGGTCTTTAACAAAAGTCTCCAGTCTATAAACTGCTGCTGGAATACTCGTGATCAATACTTATGTGATCAATACTCATGTGATCAATGCTGTTGGATTTTTAGGTGAAACTGGACCATTGCACAACGGTGTCACTGGTGAGGATGTGAAATAAGTGTTTGTTGGTTCCTTCCCTGGTGTTAGATACAGATGGAGAGATGTTAAACTCTTAATCAGCACAGATAAATGCGTAACTGAATAATTATTTCATTCAAAGATGTGCTGCTTTAATAGTGGCACTTTGAATCTTTTGAAATAATTCAGGTTTCATAATCAGGGATTTCCCTGCAGGAGATTTCAGTTCTTGCATCTTACAATTTGAAGCTCCTTTCTTAAAACATTCCTGCCTGTGAGTCCTGAGGTATGTCTCTTCTCTCCTTTTCTCTCTCTCCTGGCTTTTTGAAGGTTGTGTCTCAGGGGAACTTTGTCACTGAGCAGCCTCTTAGCACTGAACGTGGCGCTGTGTTGAACACTGATGGGGCTTGATGCCTTCAGTTGCTGAAGATATGCAGGAAAGGACAAGAATCTGTTTTGATGGGTCAAATGCTTTAAAACACAGAGGAATCCTGGGTATATTGTCAGTTGGTTTTGCATTAACCAGGGCAGCTGGGAACCGGCAGCCCAGAGAGGCTGTGGGGTCTCCCTCACTGGAGTTGTTCCAGTCTGGACACAGTCTGTGCCCTGTGCTCTGGGATGGCCCTGCTGGAGTAGGGAGGTGGCACCAGCTGACCTCTGGGCTCTTCCAGCCTGAGCCATCCTGGGAGTGAGTGTACATTACTGCCCTGCAAACAAACCAGTCCCTTGCTGGCCTTTGGGTGCTCAAGTCTGTCTCTGGGCTGTGTCTAAAGGCCAGATGGAGCTGCTGTTGGCCAAACCCTGAGAATGTTGCTTGAAATAGGTAGTCCCTTGGTCTTCCTATGCACATCAGCATGAAATGACCATGGATAAATGGTTGGTGTACCTGGGAGAAAGTCTTTATAAATAACTTTCTCTCTGTAGGATGCTGAGATGCCACATGAGGCTGTTGCATGGTGATCCTTTCCAGTTGGTGAGAAACAAGCAGTAGAAACAAGTTTGGTTTATTTTCAGTGTGTTTCTTGGCTCTGTTGTCTTATTGTTTTCTGTGGAGAATAAGAGGGCTGGATTGTCAGCAGCAAAGCTTCTTAAAATAAGTATGATAATTGTATATATACATAAATAAAAATATTTTTAAAATAAATACTGCAAAGCTTTGTATAATCTCAAATATTTGTGCAGCTAGGGGAGACTGGTACATGTTTATTTTGACAATATTAATAAGTGTGGTGGGAAATTTCCCAGGTAATTGGGACTTAAGACTTCTCGTCACCAGTGTGTGAGTCTGGAGCTGCAGTCACTGAACAGTCAGGCTGGTGCTGCTTTCAGGGCTGTCCCGGGAGCTGAGGTGCAGGAAAGTTTTGCTCTAATTTCAATTCACCTACCCTAAATCAGAGGGCTGTAATTCATCATTGTACAGGTGAAACAGAGCCTGGCTTAGGTTTTTAGGGCCAATGTAGCACATGTGCTTTGGAAAGGAAGGCTCATTCAATCCTTCCCTCTGCTCAGCTCCCTTTATCTCATGGAGGTAACTTAGTTTACCCCTTTCCAAACTAAAATACCCATTGTCTTTTTCAGTATCACCATAGTTCCTGCCACTAAAAGGTGCTGGTAAAAGTAACTGACAGCTTTAGAATGTAACTTATCACAGAGATTAAATAACTGGATGTGCTTGCAGAAGAGAACTTGCCACAGAATCATGGAAAGGTTTGAGTTGCAAAGGACTTTAAGGATCATCTCATTCTAGCCCCCTGCCTTGGCTTAGGGAACCTTCCACTGGAGTGTAAGGGCTTTCTTTTGCTGATTCATTTGGGATTCTCTGTCACTAGTGTCACACACACTGACAGTGTCTACAGTGTGTGTTTGACTGCAAGACAAAGGATGTGGTGACTCCCCCTATGAGTTCCAGGGGACTGTGCCCTGTCCAGGCTGGCACCGTGTTCTCTCCCTGCTCCCTTGGACTCAGAGCTGGGAGGAGAGGCAAGTCAGCCACACTGGTGGTAAGACAACACTGAGGCAACTCCTGGAGTAATAATCCCTGTCCATGGCCATGTTTGGTTTTGGTATGTTTTCCCCCTCATTCTTTTTTTGTTTTTTTCCCAAATATTCTGGAGGCAAATTGCAGAAGTTTTATTGCTGTTATTCCTATTTATTCCAATTGCACTGACCTTTTATTTCTTTGCCATGGGGATTTGGCTCAGAACTGTCACTCATGCCTTCAACTTTTAATGAACTGCTTTTAATCCATAGAAGTTTTGGTGGAAGGGAGAACTTCCACCAAAACTTTGAGTTTTGAGTGCAGACTCAGGAGTGCTCCTTTAAGTAACAAACTGCAGAGAAGCTGTGCTGAATTCCAGTGTTAACTCTCTCTTTTCTCCCTTGTTTGCAGGATGGTACAGTTATCTCCCACCTGATGGCACTGCTCAGTAGGTCTCGATACACACAAGAATACATATGTCAGATCTTCTCCCACTGCTGCAAAGTAAGAAAGACAATTCACGTTCTCTATGCAACTTGTGGTTCTGGCCTGTAAGAACTGTGTGTGGGCTGCCTTTTGTGGCAGGAATTTTGGGCCACTTTTGAGCTGGTGCTGCTCTGCATTTTCTGCAGATTTATCAGGGTCAATGTATGCTGCTCTGCAGTACAAAAAATATACAAATATATGGGGTTTTTATAAGCTTTGGCTACTAAAAGCCAACAGTCTAGGCAAGTACAGTCTTCACTATTAGCACTGTAAATCTTGGAAGACTTCTGGTTTCCCTCTGAAAGTCTCAGGACGGTGTGAGCACCTCTTCACAGAGGTCGTGCAGCTGCTTTCAGCAATTCTAAACACAGAGACTGTTCTCTAAGAGGTGCTGTTGGTTGAGAGGAAAAGAAATGCTCTTCTCAGCTGAGCTCTATCAGTTACAGGTTCATCCAGATACATGTCCATTCCTGCTTTGTAATGCAATTCTGTTGATATGAGAAAATTGATTAAAACCAGCAACAACCCTGCCCCAAACATAGTTTTGTCTTTCCCTCCCCCCACTCCAAGTTTTCACACAGCACCAGTTTTTATTGTTGCAGTTTTTTGGGAGTCACTGTACCAGTGAGTTATACAATAACTGTATCAAAATAATTCAGGGTAAGAAATGAGATTTTTACAGTGTCTTTCCCTTTTAGTAACAGTTTAAAACTAAAGGATCATAGATTGTGTACTAACAAATGAGAAAGTTCCTAATTTTATGAATTTGTGAATTTTTCCCTTGAAAAAATATCTTTCTACTTTATCACTTACAATGAGTCCTCTGGAACTGTGAGTTATTCCTTTGTTAAGTGTCTATGGTCCTCTGCCCTGACTGTTATTTATGTACACTCATCTCATAGCATTTCTTCTGCTGAGAGAAGCTGAGGACTGAAAACTGCCTGTTTAGGGGATATAAAGATAGAACTCAGCTGCTAATATTTAGAGAACTGTTTAAAGAAAACATGAAGACAGAATCCTACACTGGATCATGGAAGTTCACATATATACCTAATAGTGGAAAAAAATTTGGTATTTTAGGGAAAAAAATGCACCAGTGAGGCATCTCCTGTTTAAGTGGCCCTTGAAAGTCTCCTTAATAGGCTGAGGAGCTTGAACAGGTGAAAAATCAGGCCGTGCTGGCCTACAAGAAAAATAACCCAGGACTAATTATAGGGTGGTAGAGGAGTCAGTTTATACAATCAGGGGTTGGCTCTGGGAATATAAACCCTGTTGGCTGGGAGAGAACAGAAAACAGTTATTGCCATCTTTTCCCAAAGGAGTTATTTCCTTGCAGCTCCAGCAACTCCCGGTGACTTGCACATCTGAAATGTTGTTAACAGAGCAAATGCACAGTCACTTCGCAAGTCAGGAAGGTCTTCTGAACTCACCATTCTGTTTTGAGTGCCTCCTCCACCCCCCAAATCTCTCTCAAATTTTACAGTGAATGTCTGGAAAAAAATCAAGTTTTTGGAAGGAAGTTGTTGGCTGTGTGAACAGATAAACATGGCTGCACAAGAAAGGCAGGGTGATGGGTATGAGTGTTAGGAAATGCTTGCAATTGCAGAATAAAGAGCTGCATAACAAAGAAAAATATTTGAGGTTGAGTAAACAGATCATCACAAATGTTGAATTGATCAAGAACTCATTTCTCTTGTCCAGGCAAATGCAGCTGTTCAGCAAAAATCTGAAATGTCCTCTTCCTTCTATTTTGTTTGGTTTTGGGGTTTCAGGTTTATAAGGTCAGTTATTGTATTTTCAGACAGAACAAAATACATCTAATATGGTGAAGGTAAATTTGCAGGAGATTTTCTGACTTGAATGAATAGGCAAAGTTCATTTTTAAAATTAAAAAAATAATATATACTGAAAGATTCAGTATTCACTACATTGTAAATGAAGACTGCATCTTCCTCCAGAAGGCCCTGAGTGAGAGAACCTTTCTTACTTTTCTCCCTGAAGCAATAGGTTATTGTAAACAGGCCTTTGTATTTAGGTAAGGCTTAGGATATGTTCTAGGAGGCACTGATGCTTTTATTCCTCTTTTTCCTCATCTTAGTAGATGTATTAATTGAACTAACAGTGACTTCTCACAGCTTCTGCCCTCCTTGTCCCTGTGCTGTTCTCAGCTCACATCTGGTGCAGCCAGTTCTTTCTCTGCCTTTCCAGCCTCTTTTGTTGGCTCTCAGGTTCTACCTTGCCTGCTCCCTGGAGCAGCTCAGACCGGTTCTCTAGAGCTAGGAAATCCATCTTATGGGTTCCCAGCATATTGCTGCTGCTTTCTGCTTTTGCTGCTCTCTTTTGCTGCTTCTCCCTGCACGTTTAGAGTTAAAATTGATGGCTGAGGAGCCTTTCCTCTGGAGAAGAGCCATCCTGAGCAAGGGAGAGTGTTGATTTACAGGGGAGCAGATGCAGTTCTTAACATACACAGCCAGGATTCCATCAACATAGAAGCAAATAAGTAAACTGAAATCAGGCTGATGTACCTGGGATGTGAAAATGCAAGTCAAAATTTACTTTTTAAAAGTCTCTCTATCTCAGTTCCCTTGTTTTCAGAGCAAGTGGTGTGAGTAGGTAGAATTTACTGTTTTAATGGTCAAACTAAGAGGTGAGTTATATGTTTGGAAACTTCTGGAACTTATATTTAAAAGTGGTGACATCTCTGCATAAGTAATAACTTCACTGCCAGTTGAAAATTAAGGTCTGGTGTCTGGGAAGGGTCCAGGATAAAACCTGTAACCAAGGCAGCTTCCCCCAGGCCTCTTCTCTTGGGTGACCTTAGGCTGCTGCTGGATCCCTGCCCCAAGGGACAAAGGCACTTGGGTACTGTGGAATGAGGTGTTACATTGTGCTATCCTAATGTATCTGTGAAAATTGGTGTTTTATGATGGGAAGTTGTGTAGGAAGTGATGTTTATTCCTGACATATGTCAGTCATTCATATTTGGAGAACAAGATCACTGTCAGAGGAGTGGGACTCTGTCACTGTACCCAAGGTGGAACAAAACCAGGCAGCCTTGCTGTTAAACTGGGGCCTGAACTGCTTGCAAATGCTACATCATATTCTCAAGTTTTCACCTTCATATTTGCAGCTGCCCCTCTTTATGTGTTAGTGCTTACCTGGTTCTGCTGGTTGGTGTGTGCAAACACAGCATGTACAGATGAAATATTTGATGTACATCCAGTTGTGCAACTCAGATACACACCCAGGTGTCACCTCTGTACAGGCATCTGTCCTGCTTGCACAGAACCTGCCACCTGCATCCCATGCAGGAATTGCTAGTACTTGGGAATGACTATATCTAGGGCAGTATGATTTCTTTTACTTTAAACTCACTCATTTTTTTCACATATTTCAATATCTGTTCTTCAGCTCCAACACTGGCATAGCTGCGGCTTTAACTCATTGCCTCAGCCACTTCTGTGTGCCAATGTAAGTGGTTTTCCTCCTTCAACCCTGCTGTTTTAATTGCATTTTTTGGTAGAAAGCTCTTGGTGGCAGTAGCAGCTGAAGCATCTCTTAAAGCACCAGATATGTTACATCTGAAAGTAATTTTATGCTTTTTTCTTAGAGGAAGAGATACTCTAAAAATGTTCTTTTGACTGCAAGGGGAATCTGATTTCAGCTGTATCTCAGATTTGAAGATAATGTGTCACTGATGCCTGCCAAGGGTGTAAGAGGTGCCATAAACTCAGCTGGGTTTGAACAAGAGATTAGGGAGTGAAGAGACTTTCTTCACTTGCAGATTAGTCCAGGAAATGCACTGAGGGATGATAAATGCTGTGGCATCCTGTAAGCTGGATTTAAATGTGCATAGCCTGTGCTTAATGCAGAGGTGACCAGAGCTGTGAACCTACATTTAAAGAGAGCTTTGCAAGTCACAGATCACCTTTGGCAAGAGAGTGCTGAGGGCTGCAGGTATTGAGATTTCATGTTGTTTTTTTCAGCCTCATCGAGGTTTTTTCAAACTTGTCATGCTACAGAAGTTCTGGGACCTTTCTCCTGCAAAATTGAATACTTGTGTTTAATTCCAGAGGCTGTTTTGGAAAAAATACTGACATATCAGCCATTGCCAACTTAGATCTCTCAGTCAATACACAGGTGATGGCTAGCTGGATTTATAGCCAAATATGCTTGAAACTAAAATAATAAATAATAAGAAACTGGAGGAAAATGTGAATCTCCTCTCAAAGCACTGTCACTCTGTCTGGAACCAGTTTTAGAAGAAATCCCTTCCCTTCTTCAGTTAGAACTGTTGAAAATGCTTAATATTAACAGTGAAGAAGACATTAGTGGCTGGTGATCTTTTTTGTGATTTGTACAGAAAATCAGGAGCTCTCAGCTGTTTCCAATAGGAAGAGTAGAAACAGAACTTCTCTACCCATGTTTCTTCATTTGTGAGAACTAATGTCATTGTCTTTTGAAGGAGAGAGTGGATATGATTACCAGAGAAGGAACAAATGCTATAAAAATATGAGTTGAAGTTGTTTATGTAAAAAAAAAAAAAAATTGTTATGCCAGCTGATTACAAAGTAAATGTTAGGAAATGTGTCTTAAATATTTAACAGTGAATTGCAGATGGTGGAAACCTCTTACATGTTGTTTTAAAAACCCTGTGTTATGTTTCCTTTGAAGGGTCCAGATCACCAGACAATCTTATTTAACCATGGAGCTGTTCAGAATATTGCACATCTGTTGGTCTCCACCTCCTACAAAGTAAGACATTACAACTACTCCGTGTTTAACATGTATTTATAAAAGGGATTCAAATGGAGATTGTAAAAACCATGACTGTGCCTGTGAACCAGAGCTATAAACAGGTACGATGTATATTTGGAGAATAACAGTTGCTTTTACTTGTCCTATTCTGTCAAAAGCAGAGCTGTTGCACTGTAAAGTTAAGGCAGCAATAATGAAAACAGGGCTGGCTGGCGTTGCTCCAAAGGGGAACAGGCACTTGGCAACCCAAGTGATCTGATTTGTTGAACAGTAAATGAGAATAACAAGTTAAGCTGAAGAGAAGCAAATGGGGTCTGTCCTAAAAAGAAAGTCGTACCTGTAAAAATAGATGGTCGTGGAATGGGTGGAAGCCACCAGCTGCCCATGTGTTGTGCTCCTTGGATTCCTGAGTCTCAGCTCCCTTCTGTTGTGCTTTGGAAGTCCATCCTGGACTATTTGAAAGCACCACCTCAGAGGACAAGCATCACAGTCTATCTGTAACTTGGCGGCCAGGAGGGCCAGCTCCTTCTTCTCAGTCCTTCCACTTGCAAAGGCAAGGACACAGTTTAAATATGTGCAGCTGTAAAAGGGCAAGTCAAAGACTAATATCTGAACTAATCTAGGTTCTCTGATCTGGGAAGGTGATAATGGTTCCTCTTCCCTGTGTCAAAAAAGAAGTTTTAAAGATTTCAGGAACCAGGCAGCCAAGAAACATTGATTAAATCAAAACTTGGGAGTGAAGAAGGAGGAGCCAAGATGAAGAAATTTGTCAATCTTTTTCATCCAGGTGGTACCTGAGGCTGTGTAATGTCAGTAAAACTTACAGTGTGTATTTGTTTTAAGATTAGTTTGGAATCACTTCAGCTGGATGTTCCTCTTCAGACATTTTATTAAGCCCTTAAACCTTTAAAGGATTCTGAAACATGAATCTCAAGGGCACATATTTCTGATTCTCTAATGTATTTACGAGTCCTGAAATAAAAGGTACTATTGTTATGTGCTCTATTCTCCTGTAGGTTTTTACACATTTGTGAGGCATCACAAGCAAGACCAGTATTTCCTGTTTAGTTCCCAAGTTTTATACTTGCTGGTTTTCTTCACAAGGTTTACAACATCCCCTACAGAAGGATAGTTCCAACAGGAGATGACAAAAGTCAGGGTGTGAGTTAGATGTTTCCATCTGCCTTTTATTCTCCATCTCCATTTCTTGTTGATTATACAGCACTGTTTTCTACGAGCCTATCCAGCAGTATAGCCCAGTTTTGCTTTGAAGTCAGTGTTGATATTTCATATTATTATGCTTTTACACAGGTCCGAATGCAGGCACTGAAATGCTTCTCAGTTCTAGCCTTTGAAAACCCCCAGGTATCCATGACTCTGGTAAATGGTGAGTGTGGTGCTGCTGCTGCTGCTGGTTTGACACTCTCTTTTTGCCTGGCTGAATGAGAATGACTTGGAGCTCTCTCTCTTTGCAGTGTCTGTTGATGGAGAATTGTTACCACAGATTTTTGTGAAGATGTTACAAAGGGACAAGCCCATTGAAATGCAGCTCACGTCAGCCAAATGGTAATTGTCTTCAGGAATTGGGGAAATAGCAGGGAGTTTAATCCTTGCTGTGTAACTGCTCCCTTCTTGCTTGTTCCAAAGTAATGTGGGGTGTAAAATCTTAGGAATAATTAGAGATACTGTTTGCATTATCTAAATCCTTGAACAAGTGGCTCTCACCCCATTTTTATAATGTAACTTTCACTCTATGCTGCACATAAACAGGGAAAAATAGTTCTGGGCAGTAGTTTTGTGAGGAATGTATGTTCAGCCATATGGGTTTTCACAAATATCTTGGCTTTTATGATAACTTTTGCTTTGAACAGGCAGAGCACAGTCCTGAGCTATCATCCTTGGTGGCTGTGCTGTGTTGGACACTGTGCACCAAGATGATGGGAGAGCAGAGTTAGTCCCTCTTCCCAACTGTTTTAAATAAAATAGATTTTTCTTCAGGCTTCATGTGCTCATACAGCAGAATTAATGTTATTAATTAATTTTGTACTTCAGCTTCCCTGCTGGTGTGGGCACATTTGTGTGTTCATATTCATAATGACTTTCTACCCAGTGACGAGATGTGACCCAGTTCCATAATAGCAGCACCCGGGTTATGCTCACTCCATAAGCTGGGATTGACACCCTTTAGGACCATTTTCCTTTTCTTGTGTTGATAGTAATGGAATAAATCACTCCATTTAAAGAAATAAAATTACCCATTGCTATAAACTGCTAAAATTAGGTTTAACTCAGGAGTTTGGTTGCTGATGTGTCGTTTGATTATTCTTTTAGTTTTTAAAGGCTTTTTTTGACAAGGTGAAGTGAGTTCTCTGAGTTCACCAAACAATTTCAGAGCCACTTGTGTCAGTACAGGTCTCCTGATTCTGGGTGAGGAACAGGTGGGGTAGGTAGGACCTGTGACTCTGCTCATGCTGCCAGGTTGTGATGCCCTAATTCATTCATGAAAGCAGTTTCAGTGATGTGTGTGTGTATGATGGGGGGTTCTTGAGTAATCCCACTCCATGTAGGAGGTCTGTCTTGGGACCGCCCAGCTTCCCTTCCAACTGCAATTGGCCCAAGCAGTCTGGTTTTACTGGTTTTGTTAGGCAATTCTTAGTGAAGAAGGCAAGTTAAATTAACTGCAGCTGTCTCAGTTCTGATTGATTTATGTGTTTCTTTAAGAAGTCAGAAAATATAAAGAGAATGACACATTTAAAATTAATTTTTGTAAATAATTTTGAGATACAAAGCAGTTGACAAGTCCTAAAGACAGGTTGGAGTTAAAATAATTGTTCTGGGATGGACACACCCATGTCTACTGGTGTTCTTTGCTGATTGAAGGAATTGGATACACAACCCATCTTTTGCAGTACTTTGGCTCAGCTGGACCTTTGAAAGCATGGAAGTAAATGATGTGGTAAAAAGCAACAAAAGAAAATTGCAGGAAAATGGCAGACAAACCAGTGTCTTGAATTTCAGATTGGGTTTCTAACTAGTCTACAGGCACTCATCCTTCTTAGGGCACTCAGTTTTGCAGCAGTCCTGGAGTTTGCAAAGCCTTGCTGGTTTTTCTGCTATGGGTCCATCCCCACCTGATTGCCTCCAAGTCAGACTCTGTCTTCCTTTTTCCCAATGAGAGTAGTAGGTGAAATTGTCACAGATCACCTTTTTTTCTGCTTGTAAATTAGATTTCACTCCTACCTTGCCAGCTTCAGTCAGTTAATCTGCAGTTCCTCTGATTTATCATTAGACTCCTTGGAATACAGATCTAATTTCTATTTGAATCCAGACTGGCATACAAGACTACTTTAGGTTCCTTTTTTTTTTCCCCTCACAATTGAAGTAGACTTGGAAGACTTAAGGCAATATCTCTTGATTGAAATGGAGCAAAGATCCTTCCCTTGAGCAGCAGTGTTGGCACAGAGGGAAGAGCAGGAAGCCCCTTGGGAGAGTGCTCTGCAGCTACAACTGGAGCAGTAACCTTTTCTGCTAAAATCACCAGAAATGCTTCCAGCCAAGCCAAGGCTATGTTACCTGAAGTAAAAAATTACTTTCTTTCATTTCTGAAAGAGAGCTACTTTTCCTGGCAAATAGGGTCTCACTGGACTAAATGGCAGCTGCAGGATGGGTGCTTTCCTCCTGATTGTGCAGGTGTGAAAATGAGTTTCCTGCTGTCAGCTGCAAGGCTTGGGCAGTAAAAGTTTAGCAGATGATCTCTGTGCTAACATTCAAGTCTTATCTCTTACTTTCTGAAAAATAATATATAAAGAGACTTCTGATTGTGGGTTTTTTAGCTGTGGCTGTATTCAGAACTAGGATCAGTGTTGTTGCCTCGAAGAGGTGAAAGAACTCGCTCTGGGCCCTGGGAAGGAGCTCAGGGATGTGGTGAAGCACACCATGGTTATATGAGCATGTTGCTGCTCCTTAGCTGAGCAGTTCTGATTGACCCTGTGAACAACTTCAGCCTGCCCGACTGAGGGTCCAAAAGTGTTCGTTTAAAGTCACCTTTACTGAAATACAGTTATATTTTTTAAACTCCACTGTGGCGTGATAAAAGCCAGTGCTAATGGTTAGTTCAGAAGCTAAAACAAAAGCTACTTGTGCACAGCAGTTCCTCTCCAGCTCCACTGCACTGCTTCGTAGCAGAGCAGGTAAAATCTAAACCACTTCAAAGTAAAACACTTTTTTTGGTGGGTGAACTGTTTTGCATTTCTGGTAGCTTGGGGCACTTTACCAGTACATAACAAAGAACTTGGCATTTGTCTGATGCTGTGTGCCAGTGAGACCTTGGGGTTGTCACATCCACTGTGAGCTGTTGTCTAATAAGGAACAAATGCTGGCTTGGTGCAGTGTCAGAGCCTTGGCTGGGCTCATCATTAGCGAGGGTGTGCTGGTTCCTGCAGGGTGTAAAACCCTGCCTGTGGACAGGCAGCACAGCAATTCCACCTCTCCTGGGCTGGGGCAGGGCCTGGGTGTCTGTGCCTGAGCTGTCAGGCTGCCAGCCCTGTGTTGGTTGTCTCCTGATGGCTGCACACCCCAGGACAGGTACTCACAGGAAGGTCTGGCTGTGTTGCACCTTTGGCTTAGTGCAGGTTGTTCCCTTTGGCTTTGGGGCTCAGCTGGGGCAGTGGTGTGACCTGCTGTGTGTATTGATCAGTGCTCCAGCACTGCGAACCTGCCTGCAAGTGCACCTGCAGGAGTTGGTGTGCCCAAGCCTGGTAAGCTCTGATGTATTTAAATCAAACACAGGGGAGGATGTTTCCTTAGGACAGGTGCTCTGCAGCAGCTGAAGTGCATCAAAGCTGTGGTGGGTGACTGTGTCTTGTTGTGTTGTTGCAGCCTTACTTCCATGTGCAGAGCCGGAGCAATACGGACGGATGATCCCTGCATCGTTCTGAAGGTGAGCTGGGTCCTGCTTCAACACCTTGTAAATATGGAATAATTCTTCTTCTTGTGCTAGCCACCACAGCTGCTTAAACAGCTCTCTTTTCACAAGGTTTGCTCATGTAGGTCTATCCTGGTTTTATTTTCTCATATAAAAAGCAGCACAAAATCTGTTACACCAAAGATTTCAAAGCACCAAGTTCTCCTGACTTTTTTTTTTTCATTTAAAAAAATAGTTCCCTGGTTTCCCTTTGTTTCCAAGTAATGATAGATGAAAAATCTGCATGTTTGCTGAGACAAAGGCCCACCCCTCCTGTCTTCTTGTGCAAGAAAGTGCAATGTACAATTCATTCCCGAGTGCGTATTGGCATCTGTTCTGCACAGGCACCTGGTGCTACACAGCTCAGGAAGCCAAGCTGCATCCTTCTCCCTCATCCTCTTCCTTAGCTTTGTTCCAAATTGACACTCCAATTCTCTGCTCTCCTTTCTCTTTACAACATCTGCAAACTGGGGGCTACAATTCCATTCTCCCAACCTGTCTCTCTTGCAGACCTCTTTCTTCTTTGGAAATCTCTTCCCTTGATAAATCCCCCACACTGTGCTGCACCCTGGGCCACATCCTGGTCCTGGTTTGGACGTGTGTGTTCCAGAGCTGTTCTGCCCTGAGTCAGGGAGCAGGGCCTGCTGGCAGTGGCAGGTCTTTGCTGGGAGCTGGACACTGCCCTGTGGAGCTGCACGTGCTGGGCCACGCGGGCCCTGTGGAAAACCACCATCCTTTCAGACCTTGAAGGGATTTGCTTGGGCCAGCTCACAGCAACAGCAGCAGTTTTTTCCTCATGGAAGCTGCTCAGCACAAATCCACGTTTGAGGCTGTGGAATTAAATGTGTTGTAGTACTTGAGAGTGCACAAAAGAGTGATGAGAGAAGGAATGCACACAGCCTTTGCCTTGTTCAAAGCACCCCAGTGATTCCTCCTCCAGGAGCTCATCCTTGCAAGGCAACACGCTGTCCCTGTGGTTAATCCAGCCACAAATCCTTAGACCTCTGCTGAACTAAACTAAAGTGATGGCCCCTTTAGCATTCAGGAATTATTGATCCTTTGCTATCAGACTTGCAGCATTTGGGGGCCAGTCAGTGTTGTGTATTTCCAAAATAGTTTTAATTTACTTTCATTGTTCAGTTTGAGTAGTGGGTTGGCCTGTAACATGGGAAAAAATAAAATCCCTGGAGAAAGGCAAGGAGGCTGATAAATGATAGATTTGATGGGAAGAGAAATGATTTCTCTGGAATCCTAATAATGAAACTGTACAGACAATCCAACACATCCCAGCCATACCATGGAAATTAGATATTCCTTCTTCACAGTCCATTTCCAGACTTTGATCTGCTGGCCAGGTGTGCATTGTGGCTTTCCCTCTTACACCCCTACACAGCCCCTACTCCTGTGCATTAATTGCACTGTACTGCCCTGTAGGTCCAGTGGAACAGTTAAAATGTGTCTTTCAGATTTCTTGCTTTTGTTTAACTTTAAGCACATGGAATTGCTTAGTGTTGAATGAGATTTCACTTTTTTGGGTGCATTCAGCCAGTGACTTAGCAATGCCCAGCCCTTGAATTCCAAGAAATAGCTTATTTCAGGCCATTTGACTTTGGAAATAATTAAGAAGTACATTGTCTTTGTGATTTAGACATGGAATTACACTTCTTTTCTTTCTCACTCCATGTGAATGTTATTTTATGAGAGCCTGTGTCCAGTCTTCCTTTCTGCCTCAAGGCCATGTGTGCAGAAGGGGCTGCTTTGGCTCACTGGATTAGCTGCAAGATTCACAACCTCAACGATAATCCCTGAGGTGGCATCTGGTTTCTAAAATATGTAGGCAAGTCCTACTTCCTGTGCAATGGAATAAGCTATTTATCCACATAATCATTTGAACAATCAATGGATAGATGTTATTTCAGGTCCCCAAAACATAATTCTGAGCAACATTTACTAGAGTAATTCTGTTGAACTTGGTGGCGTTGCACAAGCACAAAGCTCAGTGTTATTCCTCATCCATTTTCATATTTGGGGAGGCTTGAGGCAGCAGAGTCCCAACCCTTGGAGAATTGGCCTTTCCAGAGTTTAGTACTTTTCACTGAGCTTCAGGTAAAGGACGACTTGGTTGTTTTATATGTTTCAGTAGGGAAGGTGTCACAAAACTGTTGTCATGTAACCAAGGTAGGGGAGATGTCAGGGAAGGCAGAATGGACCTGGATTCCAGGTTAGCTTCTTATCTGGTTGATCAAATATGCTGCTGAGGAGTATTGCTGCCTTGCCTCCTGCTCCAGGCAGCCAGTGTGTGGGAAAGGAACCCAGAGATTATTTCTGACTACAATGTCTTTAGTTAATCCTGGATCACAGAAGGGCAGGAGGGGTCAAGTATTTCTTGAGGGCAGCTTGGGTACTCTTGGCTCTGGTGTGTAGTAAGAACAAGCCTGTGCAAATATCAACTTTTGAGGGGATTTATATTTGAAGGTTTAGTCAAGCTTTGTCCATGGTGGCTTCTAAACATTTCATCACTTTGGCTGTGTGAGAGGTTGTTTGAAAGTAGCCCATTGTACACTTAGCAATGCCTGAACAGCTCCTCTGTGTGTGCAGTCTTTGAACCCACTGAAATGGGGTGTGAAAGTCCTTACCTAAAGAACAATGCTGAGCGTTGCTGTAGGACAGTTCTTTCATGGCTTTGGAGTTTCTTTATCAAGCTAGCTGCACTAAAACCTTTTTTTTTTAATCTCTGCAGACTCTGCCATGCTTGGTTCGAATGTGCAGTAAGGACAGACTGCTGGAGGAGCGGGTGGAGGGGGCAGAGACCTTGGCCTACCTGATTGAGACGGACGTGGAGCTGCAGAGGACGGCCAGCATCACCGACCACCTCATCGTCATGCTGGCTGACTACTTCAAGTACCCCAGCTCCGTCAGCGCCATCACCGACATCAAGAGGGTGCGTTCCTGACCCGCTCTGAACCTCAGGGAAATGGGCAAAACCAAAAATGAATGGCCTCAGGATGGGGGTTTTTTTTTAATTCTGTTTAAACCTGATGCCTGAGATCCTCAACTGAAAGGTGACCAGAGGTCCAGCAGGACTTGATTCTTGATGGTTGTACTCTGCCAGTCTCAGTTGCTGCTTTCTGGAGACTTCGTTATCCACACTAAAAGTGTGTATATCTGGTCTTCCCATCCTCTAAGTTTAAACATCTTGCTTTCAGGAACCAGTACATTTCAGCTTCATAAGAGACAATAGTCCACATGAAGAGAGATTTGTTTTCAATTCTTGGGTCAGGTTGTGGAAAATCTGAAGTTCAGAGATGGTTCTGTTGTGTTAAAGCACAAAAATGTGGATTTTGTGCACTGTTTCATATTATGAGTTATCTGCACTTTTCAAGAGGTTGGATAAACAGAGACCAGATGTACCTTACTGAGTCTGATTATTACAAAGTACACAAAAAGTAGATTACAGAGTTTTGCTTTTTTTCTGAATCTGGCTCAAGAGATAGGTTCATTTCCCTGACCTTTACGGAATGGGGTTAATTCTGCATAGAGAGCCTCTTGAATTCTATGTAAAGAGAATTCAAATGAAATATAAAAAAATTAGTTACAGTAGGAAAAACTACGCAAAAAGAAGTTTAGCAGCTTACTGAGGAGTAATGGACATTGGCTGTAGCATCAAAAATATGATCAGGTTCCAAAAATGAGTGAGGCAATTCTAAATATTATGACAGTGCTCTGAGTGTGCAGTAAGTCTGTAGAAGCAATCAGCTGGGAGTCCAGGGTGCTGGCTTTGGACAGAGTGCTTGGAATTGCACCCTGTAAGGTAAAACTACGTGAGGAGTGAGCGAGGAATCTGCCAAACAGAGAACTTGTCTGCTTCAAATATTTATAACAATTATATAATGCTTCTGCTTCAATATAGCTGCACTGGAAAGAATTGCTCATAGAGCTTAATTTTTGACATTTCTTTTATTTCAGCACTTTGCTACCTTATACTGGTATTTTCCTGGCATTTTGTGTAGACTTTGAAGATTGCATTGTTTTGTAGAACCCTTTGGTACAGAGTTTTGAGGGCAGTCAGAGTCATAGAATTACTCTCAGTGAAGAGAACATGAGGAGATCTGAGAGCCCGGATTTGCTGTTCCAAGCAGGGTCAGCCTCAAACACCACTGTTTTATGATGCCTTTAGTGCTTCATTAATTATAGAATCATAAAATCACAGAACACCCTGAGCTGGAAGGGACCCCGAGGATCATCCAGTCTTTCCCAGGCCTTGCACAGACACCCCACCAACCCCACCCTGGGCAGCGCTGTCCAAACTCCTGGAGCTCTGGCAGCCTCAGGGCCGGGACCATTCCCTGGGGAGCCTGGGCAGTGCCCAGCACCCTCTGGGGGAAGATCCTTTCCTGATATCCACCCTAAACCTCCTGAACTCAGATAGCCTAAGATTTAGAGACCAACTTTGGGTCCTGCTTTTGCTTCAGTTCTCTTGATAAAACTTCCCTTGATTCTCTCCCAGTTTTTTCACTCCTTCTGGCTAGTTCCTGTGAGTTTCTGTTGGGAGATAAGAATCGTTTTTGCCTGAATATGGTCTTGATAGAGTCCTAACCTTGTTTTGGCCTCAAATTGAAGACGAAGTTGTCTTCTCTGTAACTCAGCAGAAAAATGAACCCTATTGTTAACTTTGGTTATTGCACTTAGCTGGTGAACGTGGACACGAGCTCAGGGAGCAGCACTTTGTGCTTCTGGCTGCCCCTGGGGTAAGCACCAGTTCAGAGCAGATGAGAATGTCACAGTGCAGCTGCTCTGGTGGCTGAGGCTGGTGCCTGTGCTGTGTTTCCCAGCTGGACCACGACCTGAAGCATGCCCACGAGCTGCGCCAGGCCGCCTTCAAGCTCTACGCGTCCCTGGGGGCCAACGACGAGGACATCCGCAAAAAGGTGAGCCTGGGGAGGCTGGGCCAGTGCTCAGCCTGAGGGGCAGCTGGGGGCAGCAGTTCCCACCCCTGCAGCCATTTGCCCTGTTATGATGCAAATAGCTGGGAATGAGAAGGCTCTCTCTCCTCCATTAGCATAAACCTTCAGTGCATGGAGTTGGAACAAAAATTAATGTCTTGTTATCAGAGTATACCAAAAGTAAAGTTTAGTTGTGTCAGCGTCTTCACAGTGATGAACTAGACTCACACACAAAGTTGTCTTTCAACATTTTTGGTATTTGGCTATTCATAAGGAATATTGTTGTGGCATATCAGAAATTTCTGCAACTTGTGTTCTGAGAAAGGTAATACACCTCTGTTCTCATCTATCCTGTTATATAACAAATGTTTTAAAAAACAATAAACCCTGGAAAGTCTGCTCCTACTGGGAAACAAAGTCAGAATTTGTTTCCTGATTCTCAAGTGACCAAGGGGCCTTGCACTGTCATAACAAAGCATTGGGGATTTAAATGTCAGCAAAGAAATTGGCTGCTTGGAGCACTGACGTAGTTAAAAATTAATGTGGAAAGTGGAGGGAACTTAATAAATGAATGATTAAAAGGAGCATTTTTAAAAAAATTAATCATGGATTTGCAGTGTCATATAGCAAGTGCAGGAGACAGGAATGTGTTCTGAGTTTATTTGCTGGTTAAAGGGGGAAAGCAGAAGGAAGGGGGCAGGAAAACACAGGGTGAAAAGTTAACATCAGGAGGATTTATCAGTGGGGAACCACTCAGGATCTCCAGAATTCAACCCCATAAACTCCTCTTTTGTTGGTTTAGTTAATAGTGAGGATCCTTATTTTACACAGCTTTTAATAAGCAGTGGGTGTGTACATGCCAAAATTGATTCATTATGCAAAATCCATCATTCATCTTGATATCAACCCCTTTTATCCTGCTCTTAAGTGCTTGTGCTGCCTCGTCTAAATATGGCAGAGGAGCCACTGGATGTTTTTTATCCCCACAGCTCTACTACCTGTCTCTGATCTGTAGCTTGTAGATGTTGTGTGTCCTCACACATGCTCGCTTATTTTAATATGGCATGAAGGGTAAATCATGTGTATGTATGTATATATATGTATAAAACACACTCTTGTTCCTTGATGATTAAAAGCCATAGCGGAACACAGAATGTAGATTTTTAAATTTCTCAGTTGTCTGCAGATACACAAAACTTTCCACTTAATCTGGCAAGGGAGTAAGGCGTGCTGGTTTTAGCTGCAGTTCTTGTGTGCACCGTTCCAAAGCTGCAGCTGCAGCCCCAGCAGGCCCTGGGTGCTGCTGAGCTGTGCACTGAGCCGGGTTCTTTGGCGCAGATCATCGAGACGGAGAACATGATGGACCGCATCGTGAACGGCCTGTCCGAGTCCAGCATCAAGGTGCGCTTGGCTGCAGTCAGGTGAGCCTGTCCTCGTGGAGCCTCTGTCTCCCTGCTGCCCTGGGAGTGCTGCTGCTGCCCTGGGAGAGCTGCTGCTGCCCCCGGGAGAGCTGCTGCTGCCCCCGGGAGTGCTCCTGCTGCCCCCGGGAGTGCTCCTGCTGCCCCCGGGAGAGCTCCTGCTGCCCCTGGGAGTGCTCCTGCTGCCCCTGGGAGTGCTCCTGCTGCCCCCGGGAGTGCTCCTGCTGCCCCCGGGAGAGCTCCTGCTGCCCCTGGGAGTGCTCCTGCTGCCCCCGGGAGTGCTCCTGCTGCCCCCGGGAGAGCTCCTGCTGCCCCCGGGAGAGCTCCTGCTGCCCTGGGAGTGCTCCTGCTGCCCCCGGGAGTGCTGCTGCTGCCCCTGGGACAGCTCCTGCTGCCTGCCTGCCTGCCTGAGAGCTGCTCTGAGCTCACCTCTGCTCGTAGCAACCTGCCTGGGGAGAGGGGCACTTCTCCTGGGCTGCTGCAGGGTTTTCTCTTGGC